>RCUC01001357.1:0-28929 GCA_003697995.1 Taxidea taxus jeffersonii | reverse complement strand
TGAGATCTCTCTCTCTCTCTGTCAAATATATAAGTAAAATCTTTAAAAAAAAAAGAAAAAAAAAGTACCAAATTTTTTATATAAATAGTCATGCTAAGCAAGTTATGAAGATGGGTTTCAACGTGGAGAGAAAAATTTTTTCACTTTTTTAATAGTTAAGCAGAAATGGCATGTTTTGATAGTCAGTATATTTACCCTGAAAGCCAGTCTGAAATTATGCCTCCTTTTGAAATAAGAGAAGGTCTGAATATATGTTGAAAAATATATATCTAGCCAAGAGGCTGGAATAGCTCCAAGAAGTAGCAACATGTTCTATAACTGTCAGGTGTAGAAGCATAGGTTTGTCAGTGTTTCATGTGAGAGATTATATTTTCTGTTCTCTGTCACCTGGTGATCACACGGATATATACTTATATAATTGTATATGTCTATATAATATATACACACATATATTTAACTCCTGTATTTGTATCTATATTACATATATATTTTCTTAAAATTCAAAAAAGCAAGTAAAGCTATCTGCATAGTATGTTTCTTTTATTTTAATTTTTAGTGTGTAAATACCAAAATACTTATGTGTTTTAAAATGTGACTAAAGGACGGAAAGTTACAGTAATCACTGAGCTTTAGTTTCTAGTACTGCAATGATAAGGGTCGGATGGTCAGAAAGTGATCCTCTTTCTGGTTCCCTTTTTAAGAAATAATATCAAACTGTTTTCAAAAGTAGTTGTACCAATTTATATTCTTCGAAGAGTACTTCAGGAACATTCCTCTTATGTCAAGTCTCCAAATCATCTTCTGTCAAGGATCGCCTTCTGTCCTTCAACTTGTGCTGGACCCACCAATATCCTTGTTGACCAGCCATGCAGCATTAGCCCTGACAGTCTAGAAGCTGAGGTGTCTCTAGAAAACATGGCCTTTCAATAAACTGTAAAGTTTTAGAGAAACAGATAACACCTCATTCCAGATGGATGTATTTTCCACATTTTTAAAAAATTATGCTTTTTGCCTATGATGATAGCTGAGACTATCATCCTGGATGTCTCCTTTTTCAATAATTAGACATTTATGATATACTGATAAGGTACAGACCTACCAAGATCGAAAGCGAGTAAGAATGTTCCTGGCCACAGCCATATAATTCTATCTGAATTTTACAAGCAGTTCAGTTTTCCAGTGTTACAAAAAGATAAATAATATCCTTTGTTCAAAAAAAAAAAAAAAAAAAAAAAAAAGAATGTTCCTGGCCTTCCAGGGACATCCAAAGCTCACAGGTTAGGAGGCAGTTTATTCGATCCACTCATTTTCTTTTTCCTTCTTTTTTCAATCCACTTATTTTCTAATTAGATTTCTCAGGTACCTGAAGAGTTTAGGTGCATGAGTAGTGAATACCACCACACATCATCTACAAAATATTAGAGCTCTGAGAAATAAAAAGACACAATAAAAATTATGGTGGGTCCTTATTTTTGCCTTTAAATAGTACAACATATAAGGAATTTAATGGAAGCTTAGGTATAAATTAGCTGATAGATGATGTAAACCAAGGCCTGCTTTACTTCTAACATCTTTCAACTACCCCATACTCATTCCACGTCAAGAAATATGTGTATCCCTCAGGGGATGAACATTTTAGTAACCACAAAAATACTAATAACTATAAAAATAGCAGCTAATACTTATTAAATGCTGACTATGTCAGACACTGTTCTATGTACCTTTGGTGTATAAGCTTATTGGTTTATCAGTTCTGGGTGAAGTAATTTATCAGATACTTTACTGAAAGCACATTTTGACATGGGCGGTTAATGAAGATAAGAACAGTGAACACCTGGGTAAGTGAATTAAAAAGAACAAGGACTTGGTAGCCATAGTGGAATGATAGCATGTAGGGAGAGGAGTGGGGATCCAAACATATACTGTCCATTTCACAATTTTGCTTGAACTGTTCTCAGAGAAGTAATGAACTGGTCACCCTTGGTGACCAAAAGCAGCCCTCTGCACATTGCACCAGTAGCCGTCCTGATAAAGCAGTTTTTCTAGGAGCAGAGTGCAGGGGAAAAGGGTATAAAGGTCCCTGCAGTTGATCCAGTTCTTAACTGTGATTGACTTCCTCTGAATCCAGCACAGTGTTTTGATACCTGGATTATTTGCTACCAGGAACCTTAAACCTCTGACCAGGTGGTAAAGGGCTTACATAGTCTTCAAGAAAAGTCAAAGATGGTTTGTCTTTTCCCCTGTCTAGGATCAGCAACATAATTTGTGGGGCCTAGCACAAAATAAAAATGTGGGGATCCGGGGCGCCTGGATGGCTCAGTGGGTTAAGCCTCTGCCTTCGGCCCAGGTCTGGTCTCAGGGTCCTGGGATCGAGCCCCGCATTGGGCTCTCTGTTCAGTGGGGAGCCTTCTCTGCCCCTTCTCTCTCTGCCTGCCTCTCTGCCTACTTGTGATCTCTCTCTCTCTGTCAAGTAAATAAATAAAATCTTTTAAAAAAATGTGGAGACCTTTGTGCAAAATGCATTAAGATCTTCAAAATGGCAACAATAGTTTTTTTTTTAATTTTTTTTTAAAGATTTTATTTGATTATTTGACAGAGAGAGAGGGAGAGAGAGCAAGCAAGCACAGGCAGAGGCAGAGGGAGAAGCAGGCTCCCTGCCAAACAAGGAGCCCGATGTGGGACTTGATCCCAGGATGCTGGGATCATGACCTGAGCCAAAGGCAGCCGCTTAACCAACTGAGCCACCCAGGTGTCCCAACAGTAGAGTTTTGAACCGAGTGTGGGACCCTGTGCAACTGCTCCTGAAGGTCTCCCCTGTCCCTGTCAATGACAAATTACACGTTCCCCAGGTGGTGTGTATGTTGTATATGAAAAAATGCTGGGTTCTGCGTGCAAGGCCACCTGTGAATTTGGGTTTGAGTGACATCAGTACCCTCTGGGGGCTGTCTTCTGAGAACAGATACTGCGTCAATCTCTGGGACTGTTGTCCACCCACAGTAAACCTCTTTTTTTTATTTTTTTTTATTTTTTTTAACTTTATTTAAGCTTTATTTAAACATATAATGTAACCCCACCACCCTCTCCCAACCCCTCTTCCCCCCACCCCCCTCAGTTTGTTTTATGACATTAAGAGTCTCTTTTGGTTTGTCTCCCTCCCGATCCCATCTTCTTTCATTTTTACTTTTCCTACCACCTTAACTCCCACCCCCGTTGCATCTCCACTTCCTCATATCAGGGAGATCATGTGGTAGTTGTCTTTCTCCAGTTGACTTATTTCGCTAAGCATAATACGCTCTAGTTCCATCCATGTCATCGCAAATGGTAAGATTTCATTTCTTTTGATGGCTGCATAGTATTCCATCGTATATATATACCACATCTTCTTTATCCATTCATCTGTTGATGGACATCTAGGTTCTTTCCATAACTTGGCTATTGTGGACATTGCTGCTATAAACATTCGGGTACACGTGCCCCTTTGGATCACTATGTTTGTATCTTTAGGATAAATACCCAATAGTGCAATTGCTGGGTCATAAGGTAGCTCTATTTTCAATTTTTTGAGGAACCTCCATGCTGTTTTCCAGAGTGGTTGCACCAGCTTGCATTCCCACCAACAGTGTAGGAGGGTTCCCCTTTCTCCACATCCTCGCCAGCATCTGTCATTTCCTGACTTGTTCATTTTAGCCATTCTGACTGGTGTGAGGTGGTATCTCATTGTGGTTTTGATTTGTATTTCCCTGATGCCCAGTGATGTGGAGCACTTTTTCATGTGTCTGTTGGCCATCTGGATGTCTTCTTTGCAGAAATGTCTGTTCATGTCCTCTGCCCATTTCTTGATTGGATTATTTGTTCTTTGGGTGTTGAGTTTGCTAAGCTCTTTGTAGATTTTGGATACTAGCCCTTTATCTGATATGTCATTTGCAAATATCTTTTCCCACTCTGTCAGTTGTCTTTTGGTTTTGTTGACTGTTTCCTTTGCTGTGCAAAAGCTTTTGATCTTGATGAAGTCCCAATAGTTCATTTTTTCCCTTGCTTCCCTTGCCTTTGGCGTTGTTCCTAGGAAGAAGTTGCTGTGGCTGAGGTCGAAGAGGTTGCTGCCTGTGTTCTCCTCAAGGATTTTGATGGATTCCTTTCTCACGTTGAGGTCCTTCATCCATTTTGAGTCTATTTTCGTGTGTGGTGTAAGGAAATGGTCCAATTTCATTTTTCTGCATATGGCTGTCCAATTTTCCCAACACCATTTGTTGAAGAGGCTGTCTTTTTTCCATTGGGTGTTCTTTCCTGCTTTGTCGAAGATTAGTTGACCATAGAGTTGAGGGTCTATTTCTGGGCTCTCTATTCTGTTCCATTGATCTATGTGTCTGTTTTTGTGCCAGTACCATACTGTCTTAATGATGACAGCTTTGTAGTAGAGCTTGAAGTCGGGAATTGTGATGCCACCAACTTTGGTTTTCTTTTTCAATATTCCTTTGGCTGTTCGAGGTCTTTTCTGGTTCCATATAAATTTTAGGATTATTTGTTCCATTTCTTTGAACAAATTGGATGGGATTATGATAGGCATTGCTTTAAATGTGTAGATAGCTTTAGGTAGCATAGACATTTTCACAATATTTATTCTTCCAATCCATGAGCATGGAACATTTTTCCATGTCTTTGTGTCTTCCTCAATTTCTTTCATGAGTACTTTATAGTTCTCTGAGTATAGATTCTTTGCCTCTTTGGTGAGGTTTATTCCTAGGTATCTTATGGTTTTGGGTGTAATTGTAAATGGGATTGACTCCTTAATTTCTCTTTCTTCTGTCTTGTTGTTGGTGTAAAGAAATGCTACTGATTTCTGTGCATTGATTTTATATCCTGACACTTTACTGAATTCCTGTACAAGCTCTAGCAGTTTTGGAGTGGAGCCTTTTGGGTTTTCCACATATAGTATCATATCATCTGCAAAGAGCGATAGTTTGACTTCTTCTTTGCCGATTTGGATGCCTTTAATTTCTTTTTGTTGTCTGATTGCTGAGGCTAGGACTTCTAGTACTATGTTGAATAGCAGTGGTGATAGTGGACATCCCTGCCGTGTTCCTGACCTTAACGGAAAAGCTCTCAGTTTTTCTCCATTGAGAATGATACTTGCAGTGGGTTTTTCATATATGGCTTTGATAATATTGAGGTATGTGCCTTCTATCCCTACACTTTGAAGAGTTTTGATTAGGAAGGGATGTTGTACTTTATCAAATGCTTTTTCAGCATCTATTGAGAGTATCATATGGTTCTTGTTCTTTCTTTTGTTAATGTACTGTATCACATTGATTGATTTGCGGATGTTGAACCAACCCTGCTGCCCTGGAAAAAATCCCACTTGGTCATGGTGAATAATCCTTTTAATGTACTGTTGGATCCTATTGGCTAGTATTTTGGTGAGAATTTTCGCATCTGTGTTCATCAAGGATATTGGTCTGTAATTCTCTTTTTTGATGGGATCCTTGTCTGGTTTGGGGATCAAGGTGATGCTGGCCTCATAAAATGAGTTTGGAAGTTTTCCTTCCATTTCTATTTTTTGGAACAGTTTCAGGAGAATAGGCATTAATTCTTCTTTAAATGTTTGGTAGAATACCCCTGGGAAGCCATCTGGCCCTGGGCTTTTGTTTGTTTGGAGATTTTGGATGACTGTTTCAATCTCCTTACTGGTTATGGGCCTATTCAGGTTTTCTATTTCTTCCTGGTTCAGTTTTGGCAGTTTATATGTCTCTAGGAAAGCATCCATTTCTTCCAGATTGTCGAATTTGTTGGCATAGAGTTGTTCATAATATGTTCTTATGATTGTTTGTATTTCTTTGGTGTTGGTTGTGATCTCTCCTCTTTCATTCATGATTTTATTTATTTGGGTCCTTTCTCTTTTCTTTTGGATAAGTCTGGCCAGGGGTTTATCAATCTTATTAATTCTTTCAAAGAACCAGCTCCTAGTTTCATTGATTTGTTCTATTGTTTTTTTGGTTTCTATTTCATTGATTTCTGCTTTGATCTTTATTATTTCTCTTCTCCTGCTGGGTTTAGGCTTTCTTTGTTGTTCTCTCTCTAGTTCCTTGAGGTGTAGGGTTAGGTTGTGTATTTGAGACCTTTCCTGTTTCTTGAGATAGGCTTGTATCGCTATATATTTTCCTCTCAGGACTGCCTTTGCTGTGTCCCACAGATTTTGGACCGTTGTGTTTTCATTATCATTTGTTTCCATGGTTTTTTTCAATTCTTCTTTAATTTCCTGGTTGACCCATTCATTTTTTAGAAGGATGCTGTTGAGCCTCCAAGTATTTGTGCTCTTTCCACATTTCCTCTTGTGATTGAGTTCTAGCTTCAGAGCATTGTGGTCTGAAAATATGCAGGGAATGATCCCAATCTTTTGATACCTGTTGAGACCTGATTTATGACCCAGGATGTGATCTATTCTGGAGAATGTTCCATGGGCACTAGAGAAGAACGTGTATTCTGTTGCTTTGGGGTAGAATGTTCTGAATATATCTGTGATGTCCATCTCGTCCAGTGTGTCATTTAAGACCTTTATTTCCTTGTTGATCTTTTGCTTGGATGATTTGTCCATTTCAGTGAGGGGTGTATTAAAGTCTCCAACTATTATTGTATTCTTGTCAATGTGTTTCTTTGATTTTGTTATTAATTGGTTTATATAGTTGGCTGCTCCCATGTTAGGGGCATAGATATTTAAAATTGTTAGATCTTCTTGTTGGACAGACCCTTTGAGTATGATGAAGTGTCCTTCCTCATCTCTTATTATAGTCTTTGGCTTAAAATCTAATTGATCTGATATAAGTATTGCCACCCCAGCTTTCTTCTGATGTCCATTAGCATGGTAAATTGTTTTCCACCCCCTCACTTTCAATCTGGAGGTGTCTTCAGGTCTAAGATGAGTTTCTTATAGGCAGTATATTGATGGGTTTTGTTTTTTTATCCATTCTGAAACCCTGTGTCTTTTGATTGGGGCATTTAGCCCATTTACATTCAGGGTAACTATTGAGAGATATGAATTTAGTGCCATTGTATTGCCTGTATGGTGATTGTTACTGTATAATGTCTCTGTTCCTTTCTGGTAATACTTTTAGGGTCTCTCTTTGCTTAGAGGACCCCTTTCAATATTTCCTGTAGAGCTGGTTTGGTGTTTACAAACTCTTTCAGTTTTTGTTTGTCCTGGAAGCTTTTAATCTCTCCTTCTATTTTCAATGATAACCTAGCTGGATAAAGTATTCTTGGCTGCATGTTTTTCTCGTTTAGTGCTCTGAATATATCATGCCAGTTCTTTCTGGCCTGCCAGGTCTCTGTGGATAAGTCTGCTGCCAATCTAATATTTTTACCATTGTATGTTACAGACTTCTTGTCCCGTGCTGCTTTCAGGATTTTCTCTTTGTTGCTAAGACTTGTAAATTTTACTATTAGATGGCGGGGTGTGGACCGATTCCTATTGATTTTGAGGGGTGTTCTCTGCACCTCCTGGATTTTGATGCTTGTTCCCCTTGCTATATTAGGGAAATTCTCTACAATAATCCTCTCCAGTATACCTTCTGCTCCTATTTCTCTTTCTTCTTCTTCTGGAATCCCAATTATTCTAATGTTGTTTCGTCTTATGGCATCACTTATCTCTCGAATTCTCCCCTCGTGGTCCAGTAGTTGTTTGTCTCTCTTTTGCTCAGCTTCTTTATTCTCTGTCATTTGGTCTTCTATATCACTAATTCTGTCTTCTGCCTCATTTATCCTAGCAGTAAGAGCCTCCATTTTTGATTGCACCTCATTAATAGCTTTTTTTATTTCAACTTGATTAGACTTTAGTTCTTTTATTTCTCCAGAAAGGGCTTTTATTTCTCCTGACAGAGTTTCTCTAATATCTTCCATGCCTTTTTCGAGCCCGGCTAGAACCTTGAGAATCGTCATCCTGAATTCCAGATCTGACATATTACCAATGTCTGTATTGATTAGGTCCCTAGCCTTCGGTCCTGTCTCCTGCTCTTTTTTTTGTGGTGAGTTTTTCCGCCTTGTCATTTTGTCCAGATAAGAATCCGCTGTTCTCCTTGTTAAGTGAACTTGGTCTTGGCTGGATTTCTTTGATCTTCTGGGGGAGGGGCCTGTTGTAGTGATTCTCAGGTGTCTTTGCCCCAGGCGGAGTTGCACCGCCCTTACCAGGCGCCGGGCTAAGTAATCCTCTCAGGTTCGCTTTCAGGAGCTTTTTTTTTCCCCTGAATGCTTTCCGTAGAGTTCAGGAGGACGGGAATGACAATGGCGGCCTCCCAATCTCTGGTTCAGAGGAACCGAGAGCTAGGGGCCCCAGTCTTCAGTGCGCCTTCATAGAAAAGCGTTTAATCCCTCCAGTCTCCCCAGCCCACGTTTGCGCCGGAGACCGCCCGCGCGTGCCCGCAGACCGCACGCGCCCGCAGACCTCGCTCAGAGAAAATTGTGGGTCAGCAGTCCCATCTCACTGGCTTCTGGGAGCGCTCCAAGCTCACTCAGCCTGTGACCAAGCGTCTCTGTCTCTGGCAGAGTCCCACCTGGGGTCTCCGGACCCCGTAGATCCCTGAGCTCTCCCGGGTCGGAGTCTCCCCGGATCTTGTGGGGACCCCTCGCACAGAGCACCGGCCCGTGCCACAGACCACTAGGAAACCTCGGCTCTGTCTCCGCAGCCGACTTCCCCGCTCTAATACCTGTGAGCTCTGTGACACTCAGACACCCCCGATCCTTCTGTGACCCCACGGGACCTGAGTCTACGTTGTCCCCGTGAGGTCTTCACCCCAGTTTAGTCTCTGGAGTGATGTCCCTCCGTGGAGCCGACTTTTAAAAGTCCTGATTTTGTGCTCCGCCGCTTCCCAGGAGCCGGCCCCTCCCCCTGGGGTGTATCTTCCCGTCGCGTTGGATTCACTTCTCCGCTGGTCCTACCTTTCAGAAAGTGGTCGATTTTCTATTTCTAGAATTGTTGTTTTTCTTCTCTTAGACCTCCTGTTGGATTTGTAGGTGTTCGGAATGGTTTGATAGGCTATTTAGCTGATCTCCTGCTGGCTGATGTCGTCTCAGCCTCCTACTTCTCCGCCATCTTGACTTGTCCCCCAGTAAACCTCTTTTTAATTGCTTCACCTCTCTTCCAGTACTCTAACACCCCAAGTTATTTGGGAAGGTTCATCACTCTGGGTTCTGGCTTAATAGTATATTTTTTATGACAGGTAGGGATATAGCAACCCAGCAAGTTGGATATAGAGAAACCTATGAATTACTGATGGCTTGAAACCTTCCACTCCCTTAAATTTTGCTGATTGGTTCCCTTTTCAGAGGCAAAGCAACTAGCTGCTATTAGCTGTGAGTTACAGCTCTCCCTTCTTAATTTGGATGGCTGCTTGCCAGGTGAGCTCTGGAGTAGTAAAAAATTTCTGTTGACTTCAGAGCTAATTTAAAGTAAAAGTGTACCTGGGCTTTTAATCAGACCCAGAGACTGGGGAGTGTGGTGACTGGAACATAAAGAAACAGACTCCATATCAAAAATTCCCTCGTAGGGACACATACTGTGTGTCCAATTTATTTAAAATGGCTACCTGCGTGAGTCTTTTTTTCCACTGACTTAGTTTAAGTCTGGCAAGGTACAAAATAATAAGTACCTAATTACAATTCAGTGGCCTGTAATGCATTACCTCCTTAATTATTTAATTGGTATCCTTCTTGCTTCTCAACTAGAGCTTCTCAAGCACCATGTTTTTATGTATTGAGTATTTTTTTAAAGATTTTATTTATTTATTTGACAGACAGAGATCACAGGCAGGCAGAGAAGCAGGCAGAGAGAGAGGGGGAAGCAGGCTCCCTGCTGAGCAGAGAGCCCAATTTGGGGCTCCATCCCAGGACCCTGAGATCATGACCTGAGCCGAAGGCAGAGGCTTTAACCCACTGAGCCACCCAGGCGTCCCAGCACCGTGTTTTTATAAAGGACTTGTTTTCTTAATATAATAGAATGTTAGAAATGAGTAACTTTTATTTTTGTCCTATCCAAGAAACATCTGGAGAACTGGTGTTCCATAAAAGTGCTCTGGAAAATGTTGGGCTACCAAGATGAGTAGATCCTAATTCCTCTTACCATTCAAATAGCTGGTAATATAGGGAGGAAGAAAGAATAAAATCCAGACAGAGATATGAGAAAGGGGCTGCTCTGATGGGAATTAAATGTTATAGGAACATAGAGGGAAGACTGATGATTTAATTAATTCGGTAATGTTAAGTTCCTACTGTATATCTGCCACTTTACTAAATGTAGAAGATAAACAAGCAAAGGAGGTATATATGGTCCCATTTCCAATAGAGAGAATGAGATCAAATAGTTCTTCCTGGAGGAATGAGAAGCCTTCATGCAGGAGACAAGCGTTGAACTAGGTCTTCAAGTTTAAATACTTTCTCACTGGGCCAGCACAGGACAGAAAAAAAGGAACAAAGGCGAGTGTTCTCTGTATTCACGTAGCTACATTTAAGCGAGTTGTGCTAATTTCTTTCTACGGGGTCATTTACTTCCAGTGCCTTGGGTCTTGCTCAGTTTTAGCATACACAATAACAATATTCCAGTCCAGTTTCCCTTTGTGTCATGGGAGGGTTAATTCTGTATGGTGTGATTAGTGATATGTCGACAGCCAGCCAGTGTCCTTGGTCTTTGCAGGTGAGTGTGCGCTGGGCTGGGAGTGGGGATGGAATAGACATGGGGACATTAGGAGTGGGTTCTCTGTCCTGGAGTAAGTTCTCCCTGTGTACGACTAACCCAGACCCACTGGGGTCTGCCACAATCTTTCCTGCTGCCAGAGAGATACTAAATATGTAGCCTCAGCAGCATAGATGAAATAGTTGAACTTTTAGGGAAACGAGAGATTTTACATTTGTAATGTCAGCAAAGGAAAGTGGGAGCTATAAAGTTCCTTCTTGTCATTAGTGTCACGCTTCCAGTAGACTTCAGTAATGTGACTGAATCTATATCCCAGGGAGATTTGGAGTCTTGCTAGCTATTAGATTTTACATTTTAATGATAACTTCTTTGAACTGGCTTGTCTAGCAACAATGCCTGTAGGATGGGAGGACAAAGGACCACAGGGGGATCAATATGACTGTTGTGGTGAAGGTGTGTATGCCTAATTTTCCAGAGGATTCAAAGTTATTTGAAGCATTTCAGTATTCTGTTGTCCACAAAACAAGTGTTCTGTTTTGGAGGTGTGCAAGTTAAGAAGGCCTTGGTTTTAATTTCATTTACTAAAAAAGCAGAGGACCTAGAATTAGATCTGTATTCACATTTTAGCTCTATCACCAATTAGCTGTGTTCACTTAGGCAAGAGACTTACCTTCTATAGGCCTCAGCTTCTTGTCCTAAAATGGAGCTAACACCTGCCCAGTGGGTGCTATATAATATTAAAGGATATTGGAGATAGAATTGTATAATATTTTATTAACTAAATTGTGCCATATAAATTCTTATTTTTTTTTTTTTACTTGCACAGTCCCTTGAGATGTCATATGCAACTCATATTTGGTCAAGGGATTTTAATTCTGTGTATGAAAGAAAGGTGCATGGGCTAAGTGCTAGGGAATTTTAAGATCTAGTTGTCTCTACCAGTTTGGGCAAGTCATTCATTCACTTATGTGCTCATCCGTTCATTGGCTCTCTCATTTTGTAAACCATGCGATATGGTTTGCCTAGGTCATTTAGTCTTTTGATGCTTCAGTGTTCAAATCTGTAAAAGGTTATTAATATTAGCAGTATATCAGTTGCTCTATAAACATTTTAAAAAGATCAAATTAAACACTGGGGAACCTACTAAGGGGATGATCCTAACCTCAAACAACAATAGTAAGGTTAGTTCATTGAACTGAAATGAAGTTGAGATTGTTAATGGCATTCAGAGGACACTGAAAGACTGGAAGAGAGAATATGAGTCTCCAGGAGAGAGCTGTGTTCCCAGGGGTGGTCTCCTTGGGGCTCTAGGACATTCTGTGTCAGAAAAGGGGAAGGAGATGTTTGAGCACTCTGCTAGTGTGGCAGGATACCAGAAATTGCAAAACGGTTATAGCCACAGCATGGTGGACAGCCATGCTTGAGTCCTGGAAAGCATTTCATCTATCAGGTGAGGGAAAAGGAAGGTGCATTTTCAGATTTGCAGTGCATGGAAAGGTAAGTGACTTCTCCCGGCTCTTCAGTTTCAGTATTGAGCCAGGAATCTGTTAAGCAATGCCACTGAGAGAGGTTCTAGGAATCCTAAGTCATGGGTGGGCTGATGAATTAGTACCCACTGCAGTATAAAAAATGGCAGCTGGTTCTGATATATCCACTTAAAGCCAAAGGAGAACTTTAGATAGGACTAAAATTGCATCATTCCAGCAAAAGACAGCTGAGTCTTGGAATAATGGTCTTGTTCATCTTCGGCACCCTGATTCTACTCATCCCTAACCTGTTAGTTAGAGTTTACAATACTACAAAACAGTAAACAAAATACGAAAGAAAAAGGACACAAATTATCTTTCCTTTTTTCCAGCTAGGGGTCAACTAAATTTTTAAAAAGCAGGCTTTTAAAGGTTTTTCCAACTCCGTAGTCCTTTCCAGTCTTTCTCTTATTCTCCCACTGTTCCCACACATATACAGAGTCTCCCACTTCTCCAGTCCTCACATTCTACTAAAGCTGATGCTAGACCAAAGAAGAGCTGTCTTCACCCATCCTTGATAGGGAGTTGGAATGAGGCAAAGGAATCAGACAGGACCACCCTTTATTGGGAGAATCAGGGGCTAGAATAGGTTAACATAATCTATGCAGGTCATTTAAAAAAAAATGGCAGTGTTCTAGTTGCCCTTGCTCCTATCGACAAGATGGCTGACTAGAGCTGTACCCTATTTATAGCTCTAATTTTGATCCCTCTTGAAAATTAGATGACTATTTTGAGACACCCCATGATCTTCACTGATTCTATTGGCTTTCTGCCTCCTAGGATCGTCAACCAGAGTGTTTTTCTGAGGAGGTTATTTTGTCCTCTTCCCCTGTTCTAATGTACTGTCTCGACTCGTGCTAATATGTTATGGTCAGGCACACCACAATTGTTGGGGGCCCTGGGAAATAGAATTTTCAGAGAAGTGCCAAAAATCTTAGCATTTATCTGTACTTTACTCTGATTTCCTAAGTTTCTAGGCTAAGAGGAAACTTAGCTTGTTTCATCATATATTCCTTTTTAATCCTTGAATGAAGTTGGGTATGAGGGATTCATATTATATGTACCACTTTAAGTTGTGAAGACCTTTATTGTTCCGAAGCTCTTTTTTGCCTCTCTCTAGTTCTAGTGCCAAAACTTGGTCCTTCTTGTAGTTCTTGCCCTTGTTATCTAAAGGAGCAGACACAGTCAGCAGTGGTAGCACTAAACAAAGGTTCTTCATTAATGTTTTCATGTTAGAATAAAATAATTAGATTTGTCTGGCAGGTAAAAGATCCAGAGCTAAGTATTGGTCTTTTCTTTGTCTCTACCCAATTTTCAAGTGACTGAAAAACTTATTTTACAAATCAAATAAGAACACTTCTGGGAAATTAATCTTTGTATGATTCTTTCAGGCCTGGTTATCTGATACTTAAGCAAAATGTTAAATTGCCGTGATCTATCATGTCCTTCTTTTTTAATACTTTAATCATACAGGTGATACAAAGATAGGTCCTGGCCATAAATAATGCATAGAAGACAATGCTAATATACAGTGACAAAACACAAAGGCAAATCAAATCCAACAGTTAGTAACAAATCAGAGTTCATCTAATAATACATATAAATATTTGACTTTGACTGTGTCCCTCATTGAGGATGTTTGGCTTTTAGATATTCATCATTAAAGAGGTTGCCATGTGTTTCTTTATTCCTTCTATTTTAGGATAAAATATTTTCACATCATTCTTCCAAGGGTAACGATTTCTCTGAATTGACAGCATCTCTCAAACATCTACATTTCCTTCCTCTCCTTTTATGAAAAGTTGCAGCTAGCTTTTAGTTATATTAATATGTCATATTATAGAGCTCTGAGGTACAGGAATAAGAAACATGTCAGAGGCCTGAGGAAAGAGGACAAATCTTTCCAATAGTTGAACTTTATATAATATCTGATTTTTTGAAAAAGGGCCATATAAAAATTCAAATGCTTATTTTTTTGCTTTTGAAATTTATGATACAAAGTGAAATCCTAAATCACTAACCTAAATGTAAAATGCAAAGCTATAAAACTCCCAGGAGAGAATAGGGGAAAACCTAGATGACCTGGGGTATGGGGGTGGGTTTTTAGGTACAACACCAAAGATTGGATCCATGAAAATAAAAATGGATAACCTGGACTTCATTCAAATTTAAAAATGTCCTAGGAGAGACAGTGTCAAAAGAATGAGAAGATAAACCACAGACTAGGAGAAAATATTTGTAAAAGACATATTTGATAGAGGATTGTTGTCTAAAATATACAAAGAACTCTTAATTTCAACATTAAGAAAAGAAACAACCTGATTAAAAAATGGGCCAAAGGCCTTAATGGACTTCTCACCAAAGAAGATATGCAGATCACAAATAAGTACATGGAAAGATGCTCTGCATCCTAGGTCATCTGGAAACAGAAGTTGAAACAATGAGATACAACTACACATCTATTACAATGGCCAAATCCAGAATACTATCAACACCAAATATTGGCGGGGATGTGGAGCAATAGGAACTCTCATTCATTGCTGGTGGGAATGTAAAATGGTACAGTTTAGAAGACACTTTGGCAGTTTCCTACAAAATTTAACATACTCTTACCGTATGATCCAGAAAATGGGATGGCAGTTCTTCAGAAGTAAAAATAGGGTTAACATATGATTTATTAATCCCACTTTCAGGTATATATCCAAAAGAATTTAAGTCAGAATCTCAAAGAGGTATTTGTACGTGCATGTTCATGGCAGCATTATTCACGAGCCCAGAGGTGTAAGCAAGCCAAATGTTTATCAATGGATAAATGAAAACAACAAAATATTTTGTATACATACAATAGAATATTATTCAGCCTTAAAAAGGAAGGAAATCCTGCCACATGCTACAAGATGAATGACCTGAGGATGTTATGTAAAGTAAAATAAACTAGGTTCAAAAAACCCAAAGGTTGTATGATTCCAATTAAATGAGGTTAAGTAAGTTAAATTCATAGAAACATAAAGTAGAATGGTGGTTGTGAGGATCTGGGAGGATGGGCTAATGGGGTTTTATTGTTTAAAGGATAAAGAGTTGCAATTTTGCAAGATGAAGAAGTCCTAGAGATTAGCTGCACAACAGTGTGAATATCCTTAACTCTACTGAGCTGTGTACTTAAAAATGGTGAAGGTGGTGAATTCTATGTTACATGTATTTTACCATAATTAAAAGTTAAAAAAGTGAGGGAGAGATCCTAAAGCTATTATATCCTCAAGTTTTAAGTTAAAGTTAGAAATTTTTTTTAAACTCAAGTACCATTTATCTATGTTTCTATAGATTCACTCATCAACTGTTGATCATTTGTTGTGTAACAGCTTGGGCTATTCCTTGCAATTTATTTCATTTCTTCACAACAGTCCTGGGAGAGAGATAATTACATTGTTCCCCGAAAAAATGAGACACAAAAGAGAAACTTGCCTAAAGTCAGAATGTTACTTGACAGCAGATCTTCATCTTTTTTTTTTAAAGATTTTATTTACTTATTTGACAGAGAGAGATATCACAAGTTGGCAGAAAAGGGGGGAGGGTAGTCAGGCTCCCTACCAAGCAGAGAGCCAGATGGGGCTCAATCTCAGGACCCTGAGATCATGACCTGAGCTGAAGGCAGAGGCCCAACTCACTGAGCCATCCAGGAGCCCCACAGATCTTCATCTTGTATGTCAACTCTGATGGATCGGGACAGGCCCTTGAAGTGCTGTGTTGAGGAGGATTTCAAGACCCCACCCAGCTGCCATGATCCACATCTGTCAAGAGAAGGGAAGGGGAGAGGCAGTTGAAGCATTTGTAATTCTTTACCCCATCTAGGTCTGAACTTTCATTTTGTCTCAAAATGTGAATTTGACACAGCAGGAAGAGTCATGGGGCAGTGTTAAAGTCAGCATAGATAAATAAGTTAGACTGCCAATTTGCAGGAAGTTGCAAAAAGTGAATATTCATATCTATGAGAAGAGGTAGGCCAGAAATTTACTCTGATAAGCCCAACAACAATTGCTATACTCTTTCTGGATGATCGTGAAGGGGTCGGTTTTCTTCTGGAGAGAAAGTAAGTTATGGAAATAGGCACAATTTGCTTCAGTTTGTTTTCACATGTATGTGTAAAAAGATGATTCTTTATTCATCTGAAGGCAAAATTGAGTAAGTGTGTATTTTAAGCTGGTAGTTCAGTGTAGATGTAAGTAATTCCAGTATTTGTCAAGTTACCTCTGTAATGTGTTTTCACACATGGCTTAGCTCCTGATTCACATATCTTAACTCTAGGCAATATATTTTTTTATCATCTCTATGAGGAAATATATGTCTTTGAATTTCATTTGGATAGGTATTAAAATAAGAAATTAAATTCACCTAGAAAATGCCCTCTTTGTCTCAAAGTACCATTTGAAAATTTCCCAGCTTTGGGAAGCTAGAACCTGCGTTCTAGATTACTGAAGAATTGAATGGAACATGTACATCAAATATTCCTGATGAACATATTAGATAGGTCTGCCTAAAGCTTTGAAATGTAGCTGCAATAAAATAATCACTCTCTTTAAAATGTGATGCAGCTGAGTTGATCTTGTGCTGACACTTTCCTCAAAGGTATAAAATTCAAGACTATCAAGCACTGTAGAGTTAATGCAATCAGTAGACATGCTGATGTTGGAAGATATTTGTAATATTAAGTGAAAAAGTAAAGTAACAGATAATTATGATACAATAATTTTAATAATATTATGCATTGTTTGTCAGAGTGTAGGAAAAGATTTAAGAAACATAGACACACGCTCAGTGTAAGATATATGCAAAAGCTACTCTGGAGAGGCGGTACAGGCAGGGAGGAATGAAGCAAGGGTTGGATATTTTATTACATAGTTTATTTGAATTTTTAAATACCCTTTTTATCAATGTGACTTTTGAAACTTACAAAAAGAATTATTTTGGGAATTCTGTATGTATTCTGGCATTCCTTTAATAATACAGAGTAGAAACAATATATGTTGGTTGACACTAATTCTTCAAATCTCTGAGTCATCTTGTCTAGAGTTGTATTTTCCAAACTCTGAAACCAAATCTATTAGTGGATTAAATCAATATAATGGATCGCTTCTGCTTCCTTCATTTCTTTTGAAGATTTTTCTATTGGGTTATTTGTCTTTTTCTTATTGATTTGTGGAATCACTTTAGAATTCAGCATATTAGTATTTTGGCGATTTATGTTATTTTGTTTAAAGGTTCTTCCAGTTTGTTGCATGGATTTTCACCTCCATTACAGTGTCTTTTATTGAGCAGGATTCCCTATTTTAATGTAATGAATGTATATATATTTTTTCATGGTGTATGTTATTAGTGTTATCTTTAATACAGTTCAATCAATCTGTCCTTATGTCATTACCAACCACATATTTCCTTTAATGACTTATAACTGATTTTTAATTTTTTCTTTAATATTTGAGTCCTAATTCATTTGAAATATAACTTCTATGTGGATGGATCTGCTTTTGAGCTCTTAATTTTGTTCTGTTACTTAATTTATCTCTCTTTCTGCCAGCTCCCTAGTGGCTTTTTGTTTTTTGTTATGCCTATAGAATAGTATCCCCAATTTATGGGGTTTTTCTTCAGGAGAGTTCAGAATTCTTCAGAGAATTCAGAATCAGAATTCTTTGGTGATTTTTTTTTTTTTTGTAAAATTTTAAAAAATCAGCTTGTCAAAGAATGCTGTGAGGTTTTATGGGATTCTGTGTGGATTTATGGATGCATTTGGGGGAAAAAAACCCTACAATCATTATGATATTTAGTATTCCTACCCAAGAACAAGATATATTACTCTATTTAAGTTTTCATGTCTTTGTTTCAGAATCCTCTTGTTTAACATTTCAAATCCTTCAAGTTCTACCTGTTCCTCTTACTGCTCTGGTGACCAGTTTGTACAGGTTTCAGCTGACTTCCTACAGGTGCCGCTATATCTTTCTTAGATTTTTGAGACGTGTTTCTCCTTTCTTGCCCACTAAGTACACTAGCATGCATACATGTGCACCCAGGAAGTATGGGAAAATGTCAATTAACACTGGTAGAATCACCCTGGACCAATGAAAAGCAAGAGCTTAAGGATAAATGCTTCCTTCTCCCATTCCACCACCCAGCTTCACAACATAGTATTTCTACCAGGTGGGGCTAGACCTGAAAACCAGAACCTTTGCTGCTTGGAGGGGGCTGACTTGATTTGGAATTGAGTGCAAAAAACACACACTGAGTGACGAGGTCAGCAAAAGTAGCACACTTTGTGGAGAAGGAGTAGAAAAGATGGCCACTTTGTTGGCCTTAGATTACAGTCCTTTGTGGTAACCCTATGTTTGGCAGACTTGCCAGAAATCGAATAGAAGAGATCCTGAAAATGGAAGAGGCAGGGAGGGACCACACAAGTTTTTCACATATCCCTCACTACTTTGGGTGCTGCCCACACAGCAGAAATCCGAGCATCCAAATTCTCCACCCTGCCCTGGATGACTGGAAACCTGTATGCACATGTAGGGGAGATCCCAGTAAGCCAGCAGAAAGGAAAAGCCAGGTCAAACTTGAAAACTGCCTGAACTTTGAATGTATTTTCCACCCCACAGATAATTTAACCAGCCAAGCATTGAAGCCTTACTAGATCAGAGTTTTTGAGCACAACCTCATAGCAATTATTAACTGACCACTATGTTAAAAGAACACATGGCTGACCTTTAGGAAGTTAGGCTAAAAAAATAAAAACAAAATTTTTTTTTTTTAAATGATGAGAGTCCTCAGCAAACACATGCCAAGAATGTGACAGATTCTCTAGATTATGTCCAGGCATGTTAAATAAATTAAAAAAAAACAGCAATATAAGCCCTCAGGGGAAAGATAAAAATCCAGAGCAGCTGCAATATATTGTCTAAATATTCATTTTTAACAACAGCAAGAGCAAAAAGCAAAATATAAAACATGTAAGGAAACAGGAAAGTGTGACATAATCAGGAAAGTAATGAGACAATAGAAACTGGCTTTGAGTGTGCTGAGATGTTGGGTTTATTATAGAAAAGTTTCAAAGAAGCTATTTTAAGTATGTCCAAGAATTAGAGTAGCCTTGTTTGTAGAATTTAAAGAGAACATAATTAAGAATTACTCAACAAAGATTGAATTTCATTAAAGGAATAGAAAACTAAGAATGGGAGGAGGATCCTAGAGTTTTAAAGTACAATCCCCAAATAAAAAAGATCATGATATGGACTCAATAGCAGATATGAAATGGTAGACTGAATCAGTGAACATGAGGGTTTATCCATAGAAATTATATACTTATATACTGTGAAGAACAGGGAGAAAACAAATTGAAGAAAAATGATAGAGCCTCAGAGACCTATGGAACAACATCAAAAATTGCAAAATACATGAGAAGGGGAAAACATGTAAAGAGAGGAATACC
Organism: Taxidea taxus jeffersonii; assembly: GCA_003697995.1. Taxonomy (NCBI): domain Eukaryota; kingdom Metazoa; phylum Chordata; class Mammalia; order Carnivora; family Mustelidae; genus Taxidea; species Taxidea taxus. The sequence continues at coordinate 9,260 of RCUC01001357.1, read as the reverse complement.
AGAAAGGAGTAGGTAGCCTTTGGGGTTGGCTTGGCATGTTGTTGCATCTATCAGTTTTTGTTTTTAATTTCTTATCAGATGTATCAGAATTTCTTTAGCCAATCTCCATTTGATGAACACTTGGGTTATTTCAAGTTTTTGACATTTCTATATTTAGCTGCTGTAAACATTTAGGAATTTGTGAGACTTCTTTATGTATTTTTGATACAAATCTTTCATGAAATATATGTTTTCCAATTGTATTCTCCCAGCATGTAGCTTTCCTTTTTGTTTTGTAACAGTGCTTCGTGAAGTGTAAAGGTCCATAAATTTGATGAAGTGTGATCTTTTCCCCATATAGTTTGTAGTTTCTGTGTTTTATTTAAGAAATCCTTGTCTTTCCCAAGATCACTTAGGTCTTCTACTAAGTTTAACAGTGTTAGCTCTTACATTTAGGTCTGATGCATTTTTAATTACTTTTCTGGGTTGTGTTCTGCCTATACATATGTGGTGGTCCTTTCTCTGGCTTTAGTCATTTTTTCCACAAACATGAGCTGATCAGTAGTCCACTGAGGGCTTGAAAAGAACTCTGAAGGTCTCCAGAGCTTTTCTGGTTAGCTCATTTCTGTTTGATACTTTATCCTATTGATCCTAGCTTCCTTGGCCTCCACAAATTCTCTAGTCTGTTCCCTCAACTCAGGGAAACTGCCAGGTTCTGTTTGGCTTCCTCCTCCCTATGCTGCGGTCTACAGACTTCCTCTAGGCAGTAAATTGGGGCAATCTTAGGGCACACCTCACTTGTTTTCCTTTTGTCAGAAATCATAGTTCTGTGCTGTTTATAGTCCAGTGCCTGAGAACTGCTAATTCCAGTATTTTTACCATTGTTTTTAGTTGTTTAAAATGGAAGGATAAATCCAATAAAATGTGAAGTTCCCAAGCAAAGTTCTTATGCTTAAAATCTCAAAGTCTTAGAAATTAGGACCCAACAAATAGAAATGAGACAAATATAAGATGATACAATGTTCAGGGTGCCTAGGCAGCGCAGTTGGTTAAGCCCCTGCTCTTGGTTTCAGCTCAGGTAGGGCTCTCAGCATCCTGAAATCACTCAGTGCAGTCTGCTCAAGACTCTCCCTCTGCTCCTCCCCCCACCAATACTCATTCGCTTTCTCTCTCTCTCTCTCTCTCTCAAATAAATAAATCTTAAAAAAAAATATAAAGTTAATGTAACATATTTACTGTAACTGAAATTGGATTTCAGAAAAGAGAGAAATAGATGAGAAGTGTAAAGAAAGTTTCATAGAATCTCTTGAGCTTTAAAGCTAATGATGAATTGTTTAGTAGATAAGAATGTTTAAAGTTTTCGGCAAAGAACTTGAATCTAGGCACAATGGGAAGCATGCATGAAAGATCTAAGCACCAGTAGAATGAGCTAGAAAAAAAAATTTAGCTACAGTGGGGTCAGATGGTGTCAAATCTTGGTGTATTCTCTTGTGACATTGACAGAGAAAGGATACTTGTTTTTATCTAGTATCCTAACTGTATTCATCTGCAATGGTATGGTGGTAAAGACAGAGATTCAAAGTAATGGAGACAAACTAGGAGGTATCTGCTGCAATCAGATATTTGTTAGTGTGTAGTTGTGTAACAAAGCTAAAGAGAAAGAAGGCAAAGTTAAGACATCTGGAAAGGTGGAAACAAGAGAATTTGGTGACTGGTTCGATGTAATGGTAAAAAAAAAAAGTGATTGAGGGTGCCTGGGTGGCTCAGTGGGTTAAGCCTCTGCCTTCGGCTCAGGTCATGATCTCAGGGTCCTGGGATCGAGGTGGCTCAGTGGGTTAAGCCTCTGCCTTCGGCTCAGGTCATGATCTCAGGGTCCTGGGATCGAGTCCCGAATTGGGCTCTCTGCTCAGCAGGGAACCTGCTTCCTCCTCTCTCTCTGCCTGCCTCTCTGCCTACTTGTGATCTCTCTCTCTGTGTCAAATAAATAAATAAAATCTTTAAAAAAAAAGGTGATTGAATTAATGTGTATATAAGGCATATGTTGGGGAGAAGGCACTGTTTTTGGAACATGCCTCTTTAGCTTTGTTTTTAGAGTTTACCAAAATAACCATATTAGAGCAAACTGGAAAAACCATGGCACCATGTTCAGACCCAATCATATTATAACATATGCAGCTTAGATTATAATATATTATATATAAATATATAAAATATGTTATGATATATGCAATTAATGATTCAATTTTCCTGTTCACTGACTTTTTTGTTTATCCTGTATAGTACAGCTGAGAGAGGTTTCCTGTTTCTACAACAGAAAATCATAAAAAAGGTTTATCCAGACTACCAGGGAAGAGGGACTGTGAAAACATAAAGAACCCTAAACCAAGGCGGAACGTTTCCTGCAAATCTCAGTCCTGCTTGGGGCTAACACAGTGCCATGAGAACCACTGGCAACTGGAATGGGTGTTTGATTTCTGAGGGGAGTACTACAGGGAGGTTTGGTGGGATGGTGTTCTTCTCAATGAATATTGAAGCTAATGGAAATATGACTTGTATTTGGTTTACACACCACATGCAAGAAGAAAGGGTAAAGAGAAAGGAAGTGGGTTGAGATGTTTTAGCAGTTAGATCTGTTTTTAAATGCTAACGACATTGCTCTTCGTGGAAAAGTCAGGCTGGTGTCTGAGTGCCGAGCTAAGGCAGGCTTTCTGCCCCTTTTATATATAATGAATGATACTTTTGTCCATGTTCACTTCAGATCTGAATTTTCCTTTCCTTGACATCTTATTAATTCATTCTTCTGGGGAGTCTTTCAAAGTAGAAAACTCATCCTGAGGAAAAAAAAAAGTCAAGCCAAGTCTAATTGACTAAACTTTCCTAGTGCTCAGTGCTGAGAAGCAAACCTTTCAAGTTTTTGCCAATTGGCAGGAGTTTTAATGACAGGCTTCCAGGATCAAAGCAAACCTTTTAACTTCTTTCAACAGTAAATTCAGTGGTGACTATTGACATGTAAAGCATTCTCCATGGCAGAAACAGAAATCCAAGATTAGTTGAATATTACCACTATCCTATGTGGGGGACAGCTCAGTATGCTCCCCATTAACCCGACAGTAAAACATCAGACCCCAAAAGAGAAGAGAACCCATGGAATTGTTTGGTTAGGAAATGTTGAGGAATAAATACTTAGAAATCTCACAGTTGGTATAGGATTATAATGACACGTTCATTGAAACACCAGTAATTAAAAAGGAGCTACTGTGGAAATGAAACAAGGCTATAATAAATGCATTTCCTTCTAAAAGGAAGTATTCCCTTTTGATTTCAAGAAAGGTGACCTTAAATAAGAGTAAAGGGTGTGGGAGCAGAAGGCAAAGGATCTGTTGTCTAGCTTCTCCCTAGTTTGTCAGTCAGGTGTTGTGTCTTTAGTCAGATCACTTATCCTGTCTGGTTCTCGGGTTCTTGATCTGTCAAATATGGCTGCAAATACCTTCTAGCTGTAACAGCTCTTCTTATAGGCTTCTAGATTTCTGTAAAAGTGAGAAGTGAGATTGAAAACATGTAATCCTGTATGACAGTTTGAGTGTTGGAAGGTATAGAACATGTTTTTTGGGCTTTCATGCCCAGTGATACTGATTGGATAGGTTTGGAATAAGGTTCACTAATCAGTATTTTAAACAAGTACCCATGATGAAATGTTGACACCTAAAAGGCATGTTAGCAACAGGTTTTTATTTTTATTTATTTATTTATTTATGTATTTATTTTTTAAAGATTTTATTTATTTATTTGACAGACAGAGATCACAAGTAGGCAGAGAGGCAGGCAGAGAGAGAGAGGGAAGCAGGCTCCCTGCTGAGCAGAGAGCCCAATGTGGGACTCGATCCCAGGACCCTGGGATCATGACCTGAGCCGAAGGCAGAGGCTTTAACCCACTGAGCCACCCAGGTGCCCCTAGCAACAGGTTTTTAGACCTCATTCCTCTTTCTCCCATGTTGAGTCTAGCTAGCTAGATCCCTTCCTATCATTTTAAGATTGCAATTGAATTCCCAGAGCTGAAACAAAATAGGTACCACATTCAAAAGAGACTATGGAGCTTGACACATCTCTCTCACACTTTCTAGGGTGGGGGAATCCTACATGCCTCAGTTCCTCTCTCTCTCACTATATCTGTGTAAGCAGAAGGCTAGAAATCTGATATTCAGAAGGATATCAGACTGTGAGGACAGAAAGGGAAAATGAACAGTGGACTCTTCAAGTCTATTTAAGTTGTATTTCTTTCCTACCGCTGCCATAACATATTATCATAAACTTACTGGCTTAAAACAACACAGATTCGTTATCTTATAGTTTTATAGTTCAGAAGTCTGAAATGGGCCTCATTGGCTAATATTAAGGTGTCAGCAGGACTGCATTCCTTTCTGGAGGCTCTAGGAGAGAATCCATTTCCTTGCCTATATTCCAGCAGCTATAGGCTGCCCACATTCCATGGTTCATTGTCCCCTTCCTCATCTTCAAAGCCAATAGCATGGGTTGAGACTGTCTCACATCATAATACTCTGACTCTGACTCTGACTCTTCTGCCTCCTTTTACAAATCCTTGTGATTGCAGATAATCCAGGATAATCTCCCAATTTTAAGGTCAGCTAATTAGCAACCTTAATTGCATCTGCAACCTTCATTCTTCTTTGCCATATAACGTAACATAGTCCCAGGTTCTTGGGATTGGGTTGTGCACATCTTTGGAAGAGGGATGATACTGCCTACGACACAAACCAAAAGAGGGCTCTAAATGAATCAAGACTGGGGAATCTGTGAAAGGGGAGACTGGCACTTCCACTCTAGTTACAGGGTGACTTCTCTGTCAAGTCGATCTGGGCAATGGAAAATAGATTAAGTGGGGGGACATGGATGCACGAGTCTTTCGTGGTTCAAGGGGTGTGAGTCATACTTTTGGTACTCTGTTCAAGGGTTTTTTGCATAACGGTAAAGCAGGATGTATAACTGAGGTATGGTGTTCAGGAATGAAATAAGAAGATATCAAGCCAGAGTATATCTCCCATGTGAGGGCCCTGAGCTATGTGAGGCCCTACCCGTGATACTTCTCATAGAACTCAAATGTGATGCCATTGGGAGCACTAGTATTTGTGTGCCTGCCACACAACGTACCACCCCAAAGACTATAGTAGAGACAGTTAAATAGGGACAGAGAGCTACCATTTTCCTTTGTTTCTCTCAATTTCTAACACTGTTGGGGATAAAACAACACATTCAGGGAAAAGCAGGAAGAATAAAATGCAGACCAATCCCTCTGCCCACTTTTAGTCTTAGACTATGGCCTGAGTAGTGATGTGAGGGAAGTGAGGAAATGTAAATTAAATAAGAGATCATAGTTTTAATCTGTCTGATAGTGACCATAGAGCTATGAATTTCACCCAAGCTGCTGTTAAACTTTCAAAATGATAAAGTCATAACTCTATGCAAATTTAGAATGTGAAAGTTTTTATCTAACTTATTAATGAAGGACCAAGTAAGGTAATTTTAACTGATTCAAAGAACATTTTAGAAGCTAGTGTATTTAGAACAGGATAAAATTGCTGGGTTAGATACAAAATTGATAAATGTCTGACAGAGCCATGAGGAGCTCTGGTTAAAACAAAGCAATTAAGGTTATATGTTTTATTAGAGAGGAATTATTTACATTGCTCATATACAAAAAACTACACATTTACAAGTAACTATTGTTTCTTGGTACTTAAATCAGGTATAAACAGTGAAATGAATGAAGATCATATTCTTCGATAATACCCGAGTGGTTTTTGCCTCTGTACAACATTGAAGGGATAAACCTTTTGCCTGATTTTCAAGTTTTAGATAATTTTTCTGACTATTTTAAGAATGGGAGATAAGAGTCAGATTTTGTTTGAAAGCAATGAGAGGGGGAAGAATTAGTTTCTACTTCACTGAGTTCAAGTATGATTAACAAAAATACAGCAAAGATTTAAGATTATGAAGTAGTGACAAAATCAATAATAGTTTAAGGCTGCATTTCCTGAAATGTGACAAATGTGTTCTTGTGTAAAATAAATATCTATGATATATGGCATAGTGTTTCTATCTTGCTGACTTCCAAGAGTGGCTTTGCACCAGGTTATATCAAAATAAGTCAAATCAGTAGCCTAACCTGAAATCTTCCCTAATCATTACTACTTGTTTCCTGATGAGATCTACTCCCTTCCGGGAATAGCTCATATAAATGAAGTGCAAAACCCTCAGTTTTCAGCCATTAGCTCACTTAAAAATGTCTTCTGGGTATCTTTTGACATTTTGATTTCTGTTTTTACCAACTAGACATAGTTTAGATAAATGGTTTATTTTAACCTACTGGATTCAAGATAACATTTTCTTTCAGTTTGATTAGATCTTTTCAGAATCACTAGATGACCTAATTTCTCATTTCACTGTGGGCTGTGAAATTAATGTTAGAACATCTAAAAAGGACAAAAAGTAAAATTTCTGCCACTAACATCTGTCTGGCATCTCTCATGATAGTGAAAATAATGTAAAAATATATTTAGCAGTGATAGTAGACAACTCTTATATTCTTTCGTGTAAGTTGTCATTATTGTTACAAACTTATTTTAAATTATGTTCTATCAGGTGAAATTAGGCTACAGGGATTTTATTGTTTACTTTACCTTTCAGCTTGAAAACAGACTCACTGGGGTCCCTGGATCAAACAATGATTTCCACTTTAAGTTGGTTCAAAATCAAATGATCCCTCAGTCTCATTGGTGACTATCTTCTTATAAAACAAATTATATGAAATAATGATATTGAAATTCATGCTTTTTTTAGTAGAACGAGGAAAACAAAGCAATAATAAAGTCATTTTTTACCTACTGTTTAATCATCATTTGATGTGGACCAGTGCCTCATGTGATTTAACGCCACAGGAAGCCTTGTTCGTCAGTATGACTATTATAAATATTCTTATTAAATATTTACTTAGCAAATAGCTGTTGGTTAATTGTAACCAGAGGTTAGCATTTAGATAAAAATGAAATTATAGATACCCCCTAGTAAATCTACTGGGGCTGAACTGTTGTGTTCATCTCACTGTATATCTTGTGAAGCAAAGTGAAGGATGGGCAGAATGTAATCATGGGTGGCAGATTTGCTATTACTCCCATTCATAGGATTTTGATCTTGTTTACAGAATAAGCTTGACAATCCTTTCTGGCTAAAGCCTTGGTGCTGAGACTCTGTAAAACACCCGGATAAAGGTGGGCTTGGACTCTCAGGAATGGAGAATGGTGGTGTCTCATTCCTTTACTTCCAGTAGACCTGTGTTTATATCTCACATTGACTCCTATTCTCCTTTAGTTTCTCCAACTATTATAATCCTTTGTTCTTCATTTTCCAGCGAAGAGACTTGGGATTTACCATCTCAATTGTCTGATTGCCTGTTCTCTCAACCTCTTTGTCCTCTTTCAGTATTAGTGCTTGGAGAACCCAACTTTGTTTCAGTCCAACTATCCATATTCTGGACTTACATGGAGGGCTTGCGGAATAGAGTGTTGGGCCCCACTCCCAGAGTTTCTGATTGAGAGGTCTTGGGTGGGCCTGAAAGTTTCCATTTCTGTCAAGTTCCACTGCTTGTTGATGCTACTCCAGTGACCAGACTTTGAGAGCCACTGCTCTAAAGGGCTGCTTGATATAACATTGCTGATAATTCTGTATATCCTAAAGAGGCCCCTGTAACTATTTTAGTTAATCAGGGCAATTAGTGTGTAGTGATACCAGCATCATAGTGGCATAAGACATCCTTGTTTTTGTTTCCGTCCTCGACAACAGAAATTTGGCATCTATCCATGGTTAAGAATGTCTTTGAGGGCACTGATGATCCAGCATCATACTCCAAAGACCCAGGAAGAATCTTGCTGATCTGTGCCCTGGGTAATAGGAAGTTAAACATCAGTTCTGGTTGTGGACTTTGCAGTGGCCAGTGTACTGGCTTCAGCCCCTCTTGGCTAAGATCCCTCTTGGCCCAGATCCCTCTTGGCCCTGGAAACAATGACTTAGAAAATGAGAGAGCCTTTGTGGTAGTTCAGATTTCCCAAGGAGTTCCAGCACTCTACTCTGTAAGAGCAAAAAATGTGAATTTGGGTACATTGGAGTGGTCTGTTATTAGAATTGAAGGAGGTGGTTATGACTTTGAATATGAAGATAGCAACAACAAAAAATTTTTTTAAAGATTTTTATTTATTCATTTATTTGACAGAGATCACAAGTAGGCAGAGAGGCAGGCAGAGAGACAGAGGAGGAAGCAGACTCCCCGCTGAGCAGAGAGCCCCATGTGGGGCTCGATCCCAGGACCCTGAGATCATGACCTGAGCTGACGGCAGAGACTTTAGCCCACTGAGCCACCCAGGGCCCCAGCAACAAAAAATTTTAAGGAACGTGAAAAATTAAGGACACACGATGATGCCAAAAGATCACAGTTGTCTCCTGCTAACCAAACCCAAATACATGGACATCTCTGATTTATCAGATAAAGGATTCAGAAGAACTGTTTTAAGGAAACTCAATGAGCCACAAGAAAACAAAGAAAGAAAATTAAATGAAATTAGGAAAATAATGCACAACCCAAATGAGAAATTTAACAAAGAGAAATAAGAAAGAACCAGACAAATTCTAGAGCTTGGGAATGCAATGAATGAAATGAAAAAATGCAATAGATAACATCAACAGCAGACTGGATCAAGCAGAACAGTTTCAGTGAGATTAAAAATAGGAACTTTGAAATTATCCAGTTAGAGGAAAACAAAACAAAACAAAAGGAAAAGAATGAATTAAAGCCTATGTAATTTTTGGGATGCCATCAAAAAGATTAATTTGTGAATCAGTTAACTTCCAGAAAGGAAACAGGGTGGGGAGGGAGGCGAGGGATGAGAAAGCATATTGAAAGAAATGGTCGAGAACTTTTCACATTTGGGGGAGTGATTTGGATATCCACATTCATGAAGTTTGGGTCGCCAAACAAAGTCAACTTAAAGAGTTCCTCTCCATGACACGTTATAACAAAATTGTCAAAACTCAGATACAAAGAATCTTAAAAGCAGGAGATAAAGAGCTCATAACATATCAGGGAACCTGCGTAAGACAATGAAATATCTGACAGAGAAAGACAAATCACTGTATGATCTCACTCATATGTGGAATCCTACAAAGCTGAACTAATTGGAAGAGATAGTAGAATGGTGGTTGCCAGAGGTGGGGGG
>ML093316.1:32745-85881 GCA_003697995.1 Taxidea taxus jeffersonii | reverse complement strand
ATTATTTATTTATTAGAATTCAAAGTAGCTTAGAATTATTTCTTTGAAAAATATGAGAAGGCAATTAATTGTATTTAATCATGTAATTGTAATATAAAGCAATTCAAGTTCATATATCAGGTCATGGTACTAGGTTCTCTTACCTAGTATTTACCCAAATCTTATTATCATTATTTAAGTCATTTTACCACAAGACAAATTTTGTGTGAACAAAAAATGCACTTACTGTTTTACAGAAGGATTTTCATAAAAAAAGAAAAGACACTGTCATTCTCTGAAGTAAGTTCTGTTAACTTTTAGAATTGTTACCTAAATGGGTATGAAACTAGGTTGATATCCTGATTAATGATGGACAGTTTTGGATTGCCTGGGTCTGTTTCAGTTTATATCTCTTTTTCTGATGCAGCTAATGATTCCTTGTTTTACTATTAAAAGTATCTCAGTTGGAAAAAAATTATGTGGTCATCCCAGTTATGGCCACCAAAGATACCCTAAAGTCAAATGGTAATGGAAAATGGCTTGGTAGGCTTTCTGCCAATAAATGAGGTATCAGAAAGACATTTTATAACTACAAATAGTGTATACAGAAACATTTGCATAGTTTAAAATATAATCGCCATTACACTGCTGTAATTGATTGAAGAGAAGAAATGTATATGCTTATTGCTGGATTTTGCTCTCCTCACTAATCTTCCATGAACTTTTATTCTTAAGAACCCAAAATCAAATAGGTGATTGGAATCAAACTTGTGATGAGCACTGGGCAATGTATGGAATTGTCAAATCACTATATTTTACACCCGAAAATTATATAACAATGTATGTCTACCATACTGGAATTAAATTTTTAAAAATATTTCAAAAATACAGATGGATGGCAAATAGATATAGATCACAATGAAAAAAGAAAGAAAGAAATAAGAATCAAGTCTGACCCACAGATGGTACATGGTGTATTTACATCAGTGCATTCTATAACATTTTTTATTACTTATCTAGTCACCACTAAGATCTTCCTAAATTGTCAATCTTAGATAAATATAAAATATTATTGCTATTATCATTGAGGTACAGAGAGTATAATCATTGTCACTAGAAGTCTGCATTTAAAATTTACAGGAAATTTCCTTTACAAGGTGAACTTCACTTTTAACTTCCTCAATAAACTGTCAAGTTAAAGCAGAATCAGCATTTTACTACATCTGCCAACCATGCCAAATGTTGCTCCTTGATTTGTCTCTTCTTTTGTATACACCTTCTATATATGTTTATATTCTTTGCGTAGGAACAGTCTACTTTTGAAGCAATAAGAGAAGTAATAACTAATTATCTAGAACTTTATTTATAATTTACTGTTTATATTAAGCTGTATTAAACAAAAGTTCAGATGCAGAGGACAAACTGAAACCAAGGCTTCTGTTTCTGGACTCTCCCATTAAATATATTTCCTCATTTTATTCAGATTACCATATCTAGCCACATACATAAATACACACAAATACAGGGATAGTGGGTTAGCTTACAAATATGACAGCTATTCATTGAATCTGGAAATAATACTGGGTAATTTCAGGATCTATGAAAATTCCCTATCAACCAACCATAGGGAAGAGATTTGCAAACTTTTTCAGTAAAAGGCCAGATAGCAAATATTGTAGTCCTTATGAGTCTTATGATCTCGGCTACGATTATTTGATTCTGTCATTGTAACACAAAAGGAGCCATAACTAAAACGTTAACAATAAATATGATTGTATTCCAATAAAACTTTATTCATGGATGCTGAGATTTCATTTTCACAGAATTGTCATATCATGAAATAAAATTCTTCTTTTGAATTGTTCCAACTGTTCAGAGTATAAAAAACATTTTTAACTCATAGTCCACAGAAAAATGGTCAATGGGCTGAATATGGCCTCTGAGACATAGTTCGCTGACCTTTGTCATAGAGAGCATTAATACTGTGCCCTATCCAGAGTTAAAAAAAAAAAAAAGGTAGAAAACTGTGTGTGGCATTCAACAAACTTTTCCAAGTGTGCTTCAAGGTGTATGTAATATGTCTAAAAAGAAGTGCCGCATTTTTTTCTTTCCTTAGAAAATACAGATTATTGTAGCAGTGAGAAAATTCTATAAAAACAACAGTTTCTAATTGGTTTTCACATAAAGAGTCCATGACAAATACACTGTCAAAAGAATGCTTTATTATGCAGAGATATGATGTCAGTTTCATGTATAACCAGCTTCCTTGCCAATCAAATAATGCTATAGATAGGTGTGACATCATGTCTGGGCATAATCACAGTTTGACTGATAGGTTGGAATATGGAATATAAACAGGAAACTAGAGAATAATTGCTTGACTTAAGCTTTCAGGTAAAAATAGTTGAAGAAGAATATTACTAACATAGGAATGTTAGGAATGTTAGGAATTATTCTAAAGCTGTTTCTTCTATAACTGTCAAGATATGATTTAATGATGAGAAAAACAACCTTGGAAATGTTTGATATCATTTAATTTATGTTTAGTCAAATAGTTCATTTTGAAATCATTTCTGTTACATGTATCAATACTATTAATACATTAAAGACCATTCAGAATGCTCAAGAATAAATATGGCTTACATATGAAAGTAAATTTAATATAATGCCAGTTAATAAAAAATAGAATTTATATTATATTTTTATTAGTGAAGTTAATTCCCTTTTTAACATAAAACTACATAGAAAATGCTTTTCTAGAGCTTACGGAGATCTTAATGACAAAATAAAATTACCCAAATTTGTTGAGACAGAGTTCTTTTTTAACTTTATTACAATACTATTATCTAACCTACAGATCTTATTCATATTTTATCAGTTATCCTAAGATATATTTTTATTTTTTAAATGCATTATCTAATATTTGATATGCAAGAATACTTGAAAATTATGAAGCATAATAATAAAATGATCATCTGCCAACCAGCCATTCAACTTAAGAGCTAGAACAATGGTCAGCAAACTGTGTGCTGTATTTACATAGTAGGTTGAGTCCAGCCCACTGCCCATTTTGGGTAAATAAGGATTTATCTGAGCCATTACTTGATTGGGCAGAGGTTAAATGCTTTGTTACATTATGTGGTTTGTCTAAGCCCTTCTTCTTAGAAACAGGATTAAGCAGAGATGCAAAGAGACTTATTTAAAGTTAAACAGCAAATTAGTGGCAAATCAAGAACCCAGGTTTTTCCCACAACAGTGTTCTACAACCAAAGGAAGCAAAATAATGCCAGCTTGTGAACTGAGGAAAGAAAATAACAGTATCTGAAATTGCCCAAAAAGTCTTTCATTGTTGTCATCATCTCCTTTTTCTCCTTCCTCCTCTTTCTCCTGCTCCTTCTTTTGTAATAAGCTAGGTGTAAGTTATTAATATTGTAATTTAAAATAAATTAAATATTACTTGTAGTTATTGCTATCATACAAAAATATATTTTATATATTCTCAAACTGTATTTCATGAAACGTTAATTCCTACTGGTGGCTTGACTGTATATTTGAATATTCCTGAATATTTCTAACACACTAAATGCTCTTAAAGAGTTGTATTCAGTTGTATTTGTTTTATTCCAAATAAAACATGATATTGAGACTTCTTATTGATAAATAACATTAAATATAATCCTCTTGCTCATGAATCCTAAGGAACATTAGTAAACTCTTGCATAGTAAGTAACTTACAGATTTCTATGGGGATGGGAAAATTCATTTTCCCCACTGATTTGAGCATATGGCAGACTTTCTTTTCTTCAGAGAATTCACTATTTCCTACAGAGCTCGATATAGTTTTTAATGAGTTGAAAATATGGTGAGCATCATGAAATGCTGATTTTAGACATCTCTATGAAAGGTTATCGATAATAAAAAATATTAAAGATATAACTATAAACTATGATTAATGCCATAAAATTACCAAAAAATAACCATTTGGAAGGTAAAATTATTTTAATGAAAATTAAATACTATATAACACAAATTTTAAATATCTTAGCATTAAAAGTATATGTCTTTCTGAGAGAAACAAATGTGTTCTTTATTTGTATGGATAAGTTATTTAGGTTAAACCAACAGTCATTAATCATTGTCTACATTAAGGCAAAAAAGGGCACTATTATGAAAATTTTCTCCCCCAAACAGATGCTCAAATCCTACAGATCAGATTGCATATATAAATATCAAAGTTCATTATATTTTAGATAGCTATAGTGTATTTGGGGACTTTTGAAATACTGTTCTTTTGTGCTCGTGGGTTAAAATCAAGTACTGATATGTGAGAGAAATGGCATCTGACACAGATATTGCTGTTTCCCTAATATCCATGCTTGTCTTCTTGGAGAACCCCTGATTTTTAGCCCAGAATACAGGCTGTACCATTTAGATTCCTAGACAATCAATAATACAATTTTAATGGGGGCCAGTCCATAATTTCCCTCTAATGGGACATACATAGACCTTTTTTTTTTTTTTTTTTTTTTTTGTCTCCTTTGTGTGGTCCTAGATATATGTGTGGTAGTGAACCATGTTTTTTTCCAATCAGAAGCAGGAAACCCTTAGTGATGGCAGAGTAACAAGAGAGAAGGAATCTGAAGTCCCTAAGCTTGACCCACCAAACAAGCCCAGACGGAGCATGCTTACATTGATACATGACATGTTTTGTTTTGTTTAAATGTTTTATTTATTTATTTGACAGACAGAGATCACAAGTAGGCAGAGAGGCAGGCAGAGGCAGAAAGAGAGGAGGAAGCAAGCTCCCCACTGAGCAGAGAGCCCGATGTGGGCTCCATCCCAGGACCCTGAGATCATGACCTGAGCCAAAGGCAGAGGCTTTAACCCACTGAGCCACCCAGGCGCCCCACATGACATGTTTTCTATACCTAACTTTTATTTTTTTTATTTTTTTAAAAAGATTTTATTTATTTATTTGACACACAGAGAGAGATCACAAGCAGGCAGAGAGAGGGAGGAAGCAGGCTCCCTGCTGAGCAGAGAACCAGATGTGGGGCTCTATCCCAGGACCCTGAGATCATGACTTGAGCCGAAGGCAGAGGCTTAACCCACTGAGCCACTCAGGTGCCCCTATACCTAACTTTTAAATTTGTTTTATCTATCAAGATGATCATGTATTTTTTTCTTTATCTAATGATGAGGAATCACATGGATATTGAATCCCAACAATTTTGCATTCTTGAAATAAAGTCTACTTGGTCCAGTTTACAATAAATTCAGTTTGCTGCTATTTTATTTAGGCTATTTACATTAATAGCCTAATTAATAAAAAAGTGATACTAGTCTGGAAATTTTTTCCTTTTTAATGTTTTGATAACAGAATTATGCTGGATTCATAAACAATTTTCAGAATCTTCCATAATTTCCATCTTTCAGCATAATTAATACATCATAAGAATAATGGTTTCTTGAAAGTTTGAAAGAAGTTTCTCTTGAACAATTTTGGTCAACATGTTTGCCAACTCTTCCAGTTTCTTCCATAATTGTTAATATTCCAAGGCTTTCTTGTTGTGGTGGTGGGTTTTGGTTGATTTTTGCTAACCACCTATATCTAGAAAATCATCATTTCACTGAGATTTGTATGTTAGAATTACATGGATTTGTATATCAGAGGCTCAAACTTCTTCTCAGACTTTGGGTCTTTTTTTTTTTTTTCAAATTATTCTCTTTTTTCCCCTTCTTTTTCTCAGTATTACATAATTTACAGAAATTTGTCTATTTTATTACTTTTGTCAAATAATTGTCACTGATTTTTTTTTTTTTTTGGCTTTACAAGTTATTAACTTATTCACTGTAACACATGTCTCTCCCTGGTTTCCTTGCTTTTTTTTTTCTTTTATTGAAATGATTTGTGCATTTATTTTTTGTTTTTCTTGCTTAGTGATAAAACATTTGCAGATGAAATTTTAATTTCTGGTTAAACCTTTGACCATGCCTCAAATTTTTAATATGTAGCATTCTCACTGTGATTTTTTTACTAATATCTAAATGGAATTTTTATCTCTCTTTGGCTGAAACAGTGATTTTATGGAGTTTTTTGTTTGTTTGTTTTAATTTTGGGATCTGGGGAAGGTTGCAATTTTGTAACTAATTTTTACTTGGGTGTTGGGTTTTAGAGAATATGGCCTATAAGCTGTCTACTAATGGAGATTTATTGAGTTTTTTTGGTACTTGTACATGATCATTAAATACATTTGCATGAGGTTTTAAAGACATAAGATATATCTTTTAATTATAAACTATACAAGGAGAAATACATTACATATAAGTATTAATTTTTTTCACATCCTTGGCATCCTTATCTATTCAGACTTAAAATAATGAAGCAAGTTATTTTTCCCTTTATTCTAATGTTTCTATTTTTCCCTTGAAGTTATAAAAGATTTTTTCTTTATTTATGTAAATATAACATTATTGATTTTGTAAATACTCATGTCTGGTTATTTTTAATATATGTTTACAGGTCATACGTGTTGCAATATCAGTCTCTGAAATACCACTTAAGTTTACAGTATTGTGTTCCTTGTCTTCACATTGAATTTGGATGATTTATCCTTAACCATTATTTTATTTTATTTTATTTTTAAGATTTTATTTATTTGACACAGAGAGAGAGAGGGAGAGAGCAAGCACAAGCAGGGCGAATAGCAGGCAGGGGAGAAACAGACACCCCCTGAGCAAGGAGGCCAATGTGGGGCTTGATCTTGGGATCCTGGGATCATGACCTGAGCTGAAGGCACCCTTTTAACCAACTGAACTATCCAGGCACCCCACCATCTTTTAATTTTTATTCTTCTTATGGCTCATTCTTTAGATGTGGATTTATGAATAGCGTTTGGATTTGGTTTTGTAAACCAATTTGATAACCTAATTTCTACGTTTGTGATTCTTTGCTGCTTCATATATGGTTTACATTATTTAGCTGTATGAACTAGAATATAAATTCCATCAGTGAATCAATCTATCAGTCTATCAATCTGTACTTTTTCCAGCCAATCTTCTGCCCCATTACTTCTTGCCCCCCCCCTTTTTTGGAGATGTATTGGCTTTGTATGAAGATAGAAATATAATCTGATGGAAATAATTAAAAGGGAACCTCAAAAAATCAGTGTCCTGTCCATACACTATGTAGATATGTAGCAGATCTTGGGTTTGGGGAAACCTTTAATGTAGTCCCAACTTTACCAATCACAACATATTGTAATTTGATTCCCCTTCCATCTCAAGGCAATTTAGGAGTGCAATGAAAATATTGTCTGTACATATGAACTATTTTTTAAAATATTACTAAGTAGATTAGTCATTTGTAATGGTCAGAATATATTCACATATGACTAATTCACTTTTGTGTACTACTAAAGATGACAGAGACAACCATTAGATATAGATGTTAAGTATAGGGCAGGTGCAATTTTTGTGAACTTAAAGAAAATGCTATGACAAGGACATTGGACTCAAAATACAGCAGAGATGGGGATGGCACCTTGTATGCTGCCGGGGAAGGTTAGACTTCACGCTGAATGATGGGTCCAAGGACTTAGGCTTATGATGACTCTTCTTCTCCTTTGAAAGAAAATAACTTCACAAGCTAACCCCAAGTTAAAGAAGCTTCATCAACCACTTCTACTTTAAGCCTTAACAAGAGCTGACTTTACTGTCTACTCTGCTGTTCTGAGCTCCAGAAGTGACCCCCAGCTGCAATGTCACCCATAGAAATCTTCCTTAAGCTATCTCTTCTGTTTCTTGCTTCTTTTTATTTTATTTTATTTTATTTTATTTTATTTCTTTTCAGTGTTCCAGCATTCATTGTTTATGCACCACACCCAGTGCTCCATGCAATACGTGCCCTCCTTAATACCCACCACCAGGCTCACCCAACCCCACACCCCACCCCTCCAAAACCCTTAGTTTGTCTGTTGGTCTGAGTAGAAAGTGATAGGGAGAAAGAAAAACAATAAGCTGTTTTGAAGAGCCTTGAACATTTGTAGTGAGTTCAGGAGCACTTTTACCCGGGAAGAGAGTTTTAAAAAATGAGATCAGACTTTGAAAAATCAAACACAAGACACTGGGCTTACAAAAGAATTATATAATATATATATAATTATATAATATTTATATATAATATATATGATCTATATTATTCTGAACAATAATAATAATTATCACTATTTAATAATATTAAATATTCAGAATTTATATATATATGTATATATATATATTTAATTTACCTCAATTAAAAGTTGGCAGGAGTTACTCCCATAGTCAGGCAATTGATGTGTCAGGCATAGTTTGGATGTTAGGTGAGTTTTGTTTTCCCTGTCTTTGGAGGCCTTTTGGGGTCATTGTACAGAGGTGTCAGTAAGTTTCTTAATCAGGTACCATTTTACATTGGAAGCCCAATGAAAAGAGAATTTTGCCTTCTCTTTTACAATACAATGTGTTAAGTCAAACATCCTTTTCAAGCTGAGCTTACTCACCCCAAGTATATGCTTGGTGAAAGCTCTACCAGGGGCTGTCACATTTTAGTCAAAGCTTTCCACCTGAATGCTTTGTGTTTGCTTTTACCTGAACAAATTTGAACACAATCTAGTGTGTGGGTCAAATATTTCCCAAATAGTCATTTGTTATTTCAAGTGCATAATATAGTCCCAGAGGTTAAAGTTCTAAAATGATAAAGAATTTACTATGCAATCAACTAGGAAATTTTCTATTAATACCAAGGCATGTGTTATTTTCATTAACTAACAAAAACATTCTTGGATTTGACTCAGTAACTACAAAGTTATCTTTCTGATATAGAATAGCCCAAGGGTGTTTTCTAATTAAAATTTTGAAAGTTGATGCTCAGTATACCATATCTGTCTGCAATTCTAAATTAAGCTTGGATCTCTTATGTTGAGTTAGTCTATAATCTTTCCTTTCACTGCTATGTAGCTGTTGAAAAATGCTAATTTAGTAAATCAGATCAAGTTCAACCCTAAACTATCATTACTATAGCAAATAAAGTTTGTGGTAGTTATGGTCGAGTTACAATTTATGGAACCTCATAATCCTACTGGTAATAAAAATAATAATTCCAGCAATAATAATATTCTACCATTTATTGCACTCCTGCTGTGTTCTAGGCCTTTTAAATGCATTATCTCATCTGACTCATGCCACAACTGTGTGAGAGAGTTAGCATTTCAATTCTACAGTTAAAGCAGCTGAGGTGAGAAAAGAGCATAGTTTTAACTAATGCAGGGTTGGGAGCCAGAGAGTTAAGTGGTAGGGTAAAAGGGGTAGTTAGGAAAAGGGGTTCATTAAAGAACTTTTAAGATCTTACAAGTAATTTTTGTAGGTTTACAAATTGCTTTAGTAATGTAGGTATACCTTAGTGTGGAAAGGTAAAGGAAAACATAGAAGAAAATAAAAATGACCAATTCCATTTTGCACATGTTATACTTAACGTGAGATTTCCAGAAAGGAAATTAGTTAGATATATTAATTAAATGTAGGGATTTGGAGTTCAGGAAAGGGGTCTGGATTTTAGCTTTGAAATCATCAGTATGTAATAGAAGTTGAAGTTTTGAGTACAAATAAGTTATTTTTAAAGAGTTTTATAGACTGAGAAGAACAGAAGGCAAAAGATAGGATTTGGAGAACATTAATATGTAAAAAGCAGTAGAAATTAGAGATGATATGAGAATTAGGACAAAGTGCTACCACCAAAGCTAATAGAAGAGGGATTTTCTGATATAGAAAATAGCCAATAATGTTGAATTCTGAGATCCAGTGTAAGAAGGTAACATTTGGAAGGTTTCCAGTGGGTTTTACCTATCAGTTTCAAAGTGAGCAGAGTAGAGGTAGGCAGGCTTGACAACCCAGTGCTCTAGTGCATTTGGGAATGAATGGTTGGTGACTAGGTGACGAAGTAAATGGAAACTTTATAGAAGCCCACGTATGCAGAGAAGCAAGCAGACTAAGAGGTCAGTAGCTAGAACTCAGGAGAAGAGTTTTACTAGAGAAATTTAGACACATTCATCTGGAGAGAAAGAGAAAGAAAGAGAAAAGTAAGACAGAGAAAAGAGAGATGATACCAAAATGAGGTCTTGATGAGTCAACAGGATATCCTGAGAGGGGCAGCCCATGGTTGTATAGGTCCCTGAGTGGATGGGATACCGGCTGCTGAAATCCAGCTTGAGCCTTGCTTGGCAAGTCATGTCAGCTGGAGAAAGAATGCTTTTTTGTTAATAGTCCCAACAAATGTGGCTTCTTTTTCTATTTAGTCTTCTCAGAAAGGACACCTTTTAAAATTTACCGTCCCAGGAATAGACTTTTCTTTTTTTCCTAATTTGTACAACTATTTGCTAGAAGCAGCCCAACTTATTAAGCATTAGGCTGATGTTGTTTTATGTATTCTGAATAGTGATTGACAACACAAAGTCTTTCAGTTCATCTCATTATTATACTGAAATCATAGAATGGTGAGAGGACCCCAGGTTACCTCCTGCATCCTGGACATGTTGCACTGGAGCACATTCAGGAGACGGTGGAACTTGCCCAGCACTAGGGAGCTAGTTGGGGCAGAGCCAAGACCAGGATTCACTTCTGATTTCCAGTTCAATGCTCTCTCCACTGTACCAGGAAACAAAGACTAAACCTTCTGGTTTGGGTGGTAGAATGTCAAAGCACGTTTTGACAGCATCTTGAGTATTGAATTCACCTGATATGAGGTAGAGGCTTGAAATATATTCCTCTTATTTCTGAATTTGCCCTACTTTTGAAAGATGTATGAATCAGCTACAATGCTGACCTTTAACTTTTAATAACGGTTCTTTCTAAATGCATTTTTTAAAAGGCATGGTAAAAAATACGGCAGTTTGATTTTTTATGATTGTCTTATACATGTATATATCCTTGAATCCAAATAATTATCACTTTGGGGGAAATTCTATGGTAAAGTTTTTAAAAAGTAAGAATGTTGTTTGAGTTATAGTAAACATTTTCAAGAGGATGGCATTGACAGTCACACGGATCAGATTTAGAGAAAATTTTTGGACTTTGTAGTATAAGATCTGCATGCCCATGAGTAAGAACGTGCGTAATCATAAAAAGCTGTACAAAATAACCCTGAAGAGTGGCATGCTGATATCTTGGTTTATAGTTTCAGCTATTGTTTTCCAACTGTGTTTCTTAAGTTATTGATAAGTATTCTCCGAAAGAGTAACTGTGTGGTTAAATGGTGCCATATTTTAGTATATTCTCCCATGCCCCATTGTGAAAATATGTAATGCAGAATTAAAGGCCTAAACAGTTATAGTAAAGAGCCCCTATTAGCTTTATTGAATCACATTTTCCAAATTTATCTGACCACAATATGTTTGTTTTCTTTTGTTTTCTGGAACATCTGTTAGCATCCCAAAGACAGAAGTGTTTCTCACTTAGGAGAAATTCTTCAAATTTTTTTTAGTTAGAGTTTTAAGATATTAATATGTTTAAATTTTTAAAATTATTTTATTTATTTTAAGTAAGCTGTATTTCCAACATGGGGCTTGAACTCAAGACCATGAGATCAGAGTTTCATGATCTAGAGACTGAGCCAGCCAGGCACCCCTAAGTATACATAGTTTATATAATAAACATGTGTATATGCGTATATAGATGTTTGGGGGAGGGAAACATCGGTACAATTATCGGTCTTTACTTGATCTTTTAGTCTTACAAATGCTTCAGTTTTGTAAATTAATAGTATTCACCTTATCTTCTTTATGAGAATGAAAGCTCTTGACTCTGGATGACATCAACTGATATTTGGTATAAATATTATTTCCATTGGAATTTGTTTTTTGGGCCCTTTCAGTAACAATAGTGCCAGTGACCTATTGCCTGAAACCCCTCCTTCACATACTTACTATCTGATCAAGTAAAAAGTCCAAAGCTCTGCATTTCAAAGTTCACTTTAGTATATTCACCTTGTAGGTGATAGCATGTTTTTTTTTATTTATTTTTAAATCAAAAAAGTGTATGACATGTGGTTAATCTGAAGATGCCAAGACATATGTATTTGTTTCGATTTGAAATACTATTGTGAAGTAGAAGTTCAATTTTAAAGGGGCTAGTATCAGAAACAGATATTGTTATGTTATCAAAGGACATAAAAATAATATAAATAATAAAGTAAGAGCGCACAGTAATTATTTGTATTACCTGCTTTTTACATTACATAAAAGAATATGGAACCTGTTGATACTAATTTAAGAATTAAAGACGGTTGCTAAGTATATATGCAGTCCATACACTGACTCCATCTGCTGTGTCTCATCAGGCTTAGTGATAAGCAACCTTTATGAGTTGTAATACTCGCTTGCTTAATCTGATAGATTTATCTAAAAGACAAAAACTGAAAAGAACATTGTATAAAATAGATGAAATATTCCTTTAAAATAGTGTCACTATTGCACTCTTGGCTGTAAGCCTTGGTAAACCCCCAAACTGAAAGTGGCTTTGATGACCTAGAATGCATTTTGCAAGATATACAGAATATATACAGAAGATATACAGAATGACATGATCCAAACATTTAGGTTCATTCTAAGAGAAAAATCTAGGACTAACTGATAGCAATGCCAAAATTTCTCCACTGCATGAACCGAAGACCAATATCTTAAAAAAAAAAAAAAAAAAATCGTACAGTTCCTGGAATAGTTTCATCAACTTTGCCTACAAGTCATACTTAACATCTAATGGCAAGACAAGGTCAACAACAGCAGGATCCTGGGACATCAGCATGGAAGTCAAACTCACTGAAATTCAGATACACTGGGCCGGACATGTGTGGAAGATGGATAACAGCAGGGTGGCGAAGCAGCTGATAGCCTAGCTGAAATGGAATAATTGTAAGCACAGTAGGCAAAAGAAGTTCTCAAAGGCCTTTAAGCGATGTGGCATAACTCCCGACCGCTGGACAGTGATAGCAGCAAACAGACCATGCTGGCGCACAGCAGTGGGACCCCGTGTGACTTCCTTCTAGTGACTGCCCTGGAAGCTCTAGGACTCTTGCCTGAACTGCAATAAGGTGACTTTATAGAGATAGGTAATGGCATACTTACTTTTGAAATAGTTTAAATATAGATCGATCTTTATTGTATTGATCTGAACACAGCTAACATTTCCACTGAAAGAGTTCTTCTCACAGTCTATGCTTTGGCATCCTCTCGGGTGCCTTTTTTCTCTCTTCAGGCACCCCAGATTTGCCAATAACCTCTGTTTAAGTTTTCATAATGGTACAGAGTTCAGTGTCTTCAAAATGTTTACTGACTTTTTGTCTCCTTCAGCATCTTCTCCATAATCCTTACATCTTGCTTTCAAGGCCTACTATTATTCTCAGTCCTTCTGAAAAACATTTCATCCCATTTCCCTCTGCCTTATCCTGTCTATGAACTTGCCAGCCACATGAACCCTTATTTTCACAGCAGTTGAGAAGAAAATACAGAGGTCCTGTAAAATCATCTTATTGCATCCTTGTTTCCATTTCTCTAAATACTTTTTTTTTTCTTTTTTAGAAACTTGACATAAAGCCTAAGCCCAAAGCTATGTATTCCCGAACTAGCACAGTTGATTTGAACATGTTCAAGTTCATGTTTCATGCACTAATGAAGCCAGGGCTCAGGGCCTTGCAAGCTTTGCTGGTAGGTGACACATGCCCCAGTAACATACAACTCCAGAGTGAGGATAAGAAGCTTGCTGGAGTTTCAACCCTTACTCATCCCTTAAACGTTGAGTGGTTCACATTTGTGTTTGTTTCCTGTAAATGAATAAATAAATAAAGTGTAAAATTACATTTTAAAAATTCCATCATCTTTGAAACCCCTTAGGTACTTACAGTTGCATAGTGTTAGAATAGGTCATGTAATTTTCAACATTCATTTGGCATGACCACCATATCTGAAATCTTATCTAGGAACTATCCAGGGCATCACTTCCCACTACACAAATGCATCTTTTAAACACTGACTGAATTCTGAGTCTCCATTTTACCTGTTACACAAGCTATATGGTTATTGGACTTTTGCCTTTCAAATACAGTTCAGTATAATTTCTTTTAACAACGAGACATAGGATATACCTATATTTCTATTTCTGTGTCTTCTTGTATTCCTCAAACAGTTATAGTTCTATAGACAATTTCAGTAGTTTTGAAAAATGAATCAGTGACAATTTTTACTTGACACAATACTTACTGACGCTTGTAATAAACTGTGTTAACTACACACAAAAAAATCCCTTTATATCCAGAAGATATTCAGTGAATGCTTCATTGAATACTAGGCTTTCTGAAAAATTATTACAGTATGAACTTTGATGTGTTCACTTTCTCTAATACTCTACAATTACTTAGAAATAATTTTTGATATGACCAGATTGTTAGCTGGATAAGACAAAAATATGTAAAGAGATAAAAAAAATTCTTGTTATTGTAATTTGTTAATATACACTTTTCATTACCTATTTTTCTATCCTACTACCAGTCTAAAAGAAAATAAAATTGAGGATGACTTCAACATCAAAATATGACTAAACAGATGGAAACAAAAATAAATTTTAAGAAGTTTTGGTTTTCCTGTAGTCACATACACAAGGATATTATGCTGTGCAATATGATTTTAATTATTTGGGAAAGGATATATACCAATTCATCTATAAGACAGATTATTTCCTAATAAATTTTATATGGAGTTTATCATATGAAGCCTTACAAAGGGTTTGTAAGTGACGTAATTGGCAAATGTATTTTGTAGAAGAAAGGAGTATTTCTTCAATTATTCTTATATCACTCATTTGTAGAGGCCAAGAATTAAATGCCTTTGGTAAATGTATTTGGTATTATCTAAAATTTAGAACGTTTAGATTCTAAATTAATACTTGGGCAACAAATAGGAAACTAGAATTATCCTGTTCCTCGAGCAATCTGTCTCAAAAATCCCTGATTTATGTTGAACATGTTTTAGAATTAGGCTATAGTCAGTTCAGGGCTGGATTCAGTGACAAGTCTCCAAATTACCAATATTCTATTATGTTGATTTAATAGCAATCATATCCTTTATCCTTTAATCATATCCTTTAAATGGATCTCTACTATCCATACGTTAGTAGAGAACTAACAGTTGTTACGAAAATTTGGGAACTTGATTTGTGTTCTCACCACTTTTGTACAGAAGGATGCCTATGGGTAAAATACAAATTGCTACAAAAAGGGGTTTTGACTTATCCTAAGAAATTGCCCAGTAATTTATTAGAAATCTTAGAGTTTGCTTCATGAAGCAGATGAACATATTTGTGCTAAAAATTTTTAATTATAAAATAAAACCTTTTAATGGCCAATTTTATTAAATCATTGTAATATTTTACAAGAGCTACATAGTCATCTTAATGTATTAAGTAGATAGAAACATATCTTGTGTTTCATTTCTGACAGAGTTTTGATACCTAAAACAGTAGGACCAATTAAGATTGGCTTTTCCAATTTCTAAATAACATACTCCAGTCTACTGGGCACCTTTGATAAGGTAAACACCGTCCTTTTTGCTAAAGACCAACAGAGCACTCATTTGTGTTTAGTGAAGGGCAAGACAAATTATGTGTAATATTCTGTGGTAAACTCTACAAGAGAAGCTGTTCAGGGTGCTTTGTGAGAACCGAAGAAAGTCATCTGTTAGGTGATGAGCATTTGAGATAGAAAGAATCCAAATGCAAGGCGTTCAGTGTGGCTGCAGTCCAAATGTTTTAATATGTAGATAGGAAGAGATTAAGTGGGAAGGGATGAAAGAGCCAGATAATGAAGGGCTTTGCTTCTAATGGAAAGAAAGTTGGATTTTATCTGAAGCTATAATGCATGGATTAAAGCTTGAGGTTTTATAGAAGGGGTAGATTCCAGAGCTATTAGAAAAACACAGCATAGCATAGTGACTAAGAGGACCCATCTAGATCTGGATTCAAATCTTGACCTTGCCAACTAAGAGTTCTGTGATTTGGGCATGTTATTCAGCCTCTGAATCTAAGTGCCCTTATCTACAAACTACCTGCCTGATACATAGTTACTGTGGAATAATAAATGGAAGTTTTTGCTGCTGATGCTACCTGCGACTTCTTTTTAAAAAGTGGGATGAAAGACTGCATACTAGAGATAAGGGAGGAATTGAGTACTATTAGAGAATTAACTGAAAATATAGGAAGAAGAATGGATTTGGAGTTCGGCATTTTAGACATGTTAAATTTGAGATAGCAAGTGAAATGCTAGCAGAAATCAGTTTATGAGTTATTGGCAATGGTGTGGTGAATGCTGAAATTGCCTAGGAAGAGGATATAGACAAGAAGATGTCAAAGGTGAAAATCTGGGTACATGCTCTAATATTTGAAGAATGGTCTCGGGGAAGAAATGAAGTCTTCGAATTAAGAGAGCGGAAACCATAAAGAGAACTACAGGAATGTGGAGTCACAAAAGTCAAAGAAAGATTCCAAGGAAAGGAATTGCTTATATGTGGATTGTCAAAGGAAGTTAGCTTTGATAAGGGCTGGAAAATATCCATAAAGGCATGTTTAACCAACCCAGTTGGTTAAACAGCTGCCTTCTGCACAGGTCATGATCCTAGGATCCTAAGATCGAATCCCACATGGGTTCCGAGCTCAGCAGGGAGCCTGCTTCTCTCTCCCTCTGCCTGCTGCTCCCCTTGCTCATGTCCACTTCCTCTCTGACAAATAAATAAATGAAATCTTTTAAGAAATATATCAGTAGAAAAGAGCAACTAGGCAGTCACTGTCTACTTTCAGAGAGGGAGAGGGACTAAAATCAAATTTTGGTAGGATAGGAAATGATTGAAACATGAAGAAATGGAGAAAGAGTACAGAGATTTGACTGAAAAAGGAAAGAGAGAGAGGCAGGATGCTGAGAGGGGAGGTTAAAAATATGTTTTATTGTGTTTTAATTAGTGTGTTATCACACAGAGAAAGAGCTGGTTAAGGAGAATAAGTGTGCAAGAAAGTGATGAATGATTTTGTGATAGGATTCTATGTGAAAAATTCCCCCAAAGCACTGAGAAACAGTACATGTAAAATTCTAACACGAGGCACCAGACTTCTTTGTAGAAATGTCAATTTAGGTTTCTTGGGCTTCCCTGGGGCCATGATATGAGTGTTTGCCAGTCATAGCACACAGAGGACTGGTACTCAACTCAAACCAAGAAAGTTAAGACCTCCCTCTTCTCATCTAGAAAGAAAGTGATTTCCAAGAATTTTTGAGGGCCAAAGATATATAAGTATTACTTCTGAACCAGATATAGGCTACAACAGAGAACCGGCATGCTCTCATTTTGATTCTGGCTTAAATAAACTCCCTGGGGTATGGGATAGGTCTATAGGGTGTGGACTTCCAGAAAATCAGAAGCCAAAATAGGAGCAATTCATTGGCCACATCATGAGAGTTGAAGTAGAAAGTGCTCAGCTGAGGAGCTTCTGAAGAACCTAAAAATTTCCCCATGAAGAGAGAAAAATCAGCTTCCAACATATAACACGGCTAGAAAGCATAAAGCATTTTACAACAGCATTAATCAACTAAGAATGTTACCCCTTCCCTTTCCTAGTGAGAGACAAGAGAGTAAGAAACACAGACTACCCTCTTTCTTTCTTTGATGGCAGGAGATCTTCCTGTCTGCAGTAGGAAAAGCTTTGACTGGATAAAACTTCAGAGTTTTCATTATTTTTTAGGACTAGATTACTAGTTAGTGATATTCTATTTATTATTTAAAGTGATCCACTCTCTCTACTACCTACACATGACCAGAAAAGTCATGAACTCTTTGGGTTTTTATGGTGGTGGTGGTGAGGGAGAGAATCCACTGAATAAATGTAAAGGGACAAGAGAATACACACAAAAAGTTGTGGTTTAATTATACATAAGTCATGTTTATTTGACCTACTGGTACATGTGGTTAAATAGGGTCCTCAGGGAATGTGAATGACGGAGTCCACATTTAGAAAAATAGACCTTGAACAGCAAACTTTCACAAATGTAGAAGAGAAGGAGATAATGAGAGAAGATAATGATAGGACTGAATTGGAGGAGGGCAGTGGGAAAGTGGAAATGGGAGAAATTTGACTTACTGAGCCTCATTTTCTCTAGGAAATGGTGAGCTTCCCTACTGAGAATTAAGAGTTGAGCTGGTGGGCAGGCAGGAGGCTTGAAAAGACTGAGGGGTTTGAAATATGGTAGAGCAGTGGTTCTTAAAGTGTGGTCTATGGACTAGGAGCATCAGTATGTCTTGGGAACTTGATAGAAATGCAGATTCTCAAGCCCCAGCGAGACCTACTGAATCAGATACTCTAAGGACAGGTATGTGTCTTGACAATATAGTAATGCGTTTGAACAAACCCAGCTGGTAATTCTCGTGTGCATTGTAGAGTCGGAGAGCCACTGGAGAAGAGTGATTTAAAAGCACAAGCTCCCTGTTTACATCCCAGAACTGTCACTTATTAATTGAATACCTCTTGCAAATTATTCAAGCTCTTGGTGTCTCAGTTGTAAAATGAGGGTATCTAATTACCAATTCATAGAATTCTTGGAAGGTCTATATGACTCAATGCACCTAAGTCTTTAGAACAGGCTCTGGTATATTGGCACTGCACAACAAAGGTCAATAATTATTACTATTATAACAGGAAAATAGAATAGAATAGTTAAGTACCTCAGTAAGAATTGGAAGCTCTGATTAGTCTGGTGTACTGTGCTTTGTGACATTTGCCCCCTTTAGTGGCACAGGAGTCTGTGTTTTGGTCTCTTGCTATAAGATTCTGAGCCCAAGGGCTGTGTTGTCTTTTTCTTTGTGTGCAGTGTCTTAGCAGCATGATACATGTGCTCAGGGACTGCTTGATGAAAGAAATCGAGGAAGGAAAGGTGGAAGGAGTGAAATAATGTGTGCAGAGCAATGAATTAGTCAAACTCTGTAAGGGTTTTGGATAACTACATGATAACTAATTTTTGAGGAATTAAAGTATTTTTTTTGAAACGCTTAAAGTATTTCTTTGAAGAAATATTGCTAGGAGACCATCAAATGTAGTGGTCTGATGAAGGACAATTTCTGTGTTGACTAGAAAAGTCTGGTTTCTAGTGTATTTGAAAGGAAATGTCAATTTGCACTGATTATTTTTCCATTTACTTAGATCTACATGGCTTCATTTTTCAAATGTTTAATAATGTTTCCCAAGACCCATATCCTTTGATCTTGATGTTAGCCATATAGATGAGTGCCTGGTAGTTCTGTGCTTAGTAACAGTGATAAAACTGCATTTGAAAAATCTCCTATTTGTCTTTTTCTGGTTACCCTCTAATAGGCTGGAAATGTGTAATAAAATACCCTAATGACTACACCTTGAGAACTAAACCCCATTCTAATTGTTTTGATGCTTGGGCTAGCAGGATAATTGATTGACACTAAGACCACTCAGTAAACAGCCAGCTAACAGAATTAGATTAATGAAAACATATGGTAATTACAACTGTGCAGAACAACTTAGAATCTACAATGTAGCCTCAGGGTAAATAATCAAAAGTCTGATCAAAGAGCAATTAGAGTTAATAAAAGTCTTATTGTGCGATTAAGATTAAGAAAGTCTGAAAGATAAAATTGTAAAGTTTTATGAGAGTATTTGATAAAAGATTTACTTCATTCCTGAAAAAAAGTTTTGGTATTCGAGGATGATCATTGAATTTTTAAAAGAGAGAATTATCATAGTTTTTTTCTTTCAACTTTGCTTAAGAAACATCTAAGACTTTTCATACTGAATTAATATTTTTTATAAAACATATGTACTTTTATTTAAATGAGTCCTCAAACTTTGACTCATTCATTCATCTGACAATTACTAAGCATTTACTATATGCAAGGCTTTAAATAAAACACTGTTGAGAAAAAGTAAAACAGTCACAAATCCTGACCTTTAAAATTGGAGTTTGGTGAAGAACTAAAATGTGTTTTTTAAAAATCTATGATTCATGGTGAAGAGGAGTAGAAAATTCTTTAAGAAAGGTACAGATAAAGTACTTGCAAAGTTAAAAAGAAATGGAGCACTGGGTGTTACAACAATGAATCATGGAATGGTACATCAAAAACTAATGATGTACTATATGTTGACTAACATAGTAAAAAAATTATGTACAAAGCTGCTACAAAAAATAAAATAGAGATTTAATATGCCTATCAGAAATAGCATAAGAAAAAAAAGTGATTACTTTTGTGGGGATTCCAGAGAAAGCAGGGATTGCTCCCTCATTCTTAAAAGTTTGAAGGGTCTGTGTTGGTAAAGATAGGGAAGTTTTGTTTCACAGGACTCTGTAAGGTGGGACCTACTTTATGTTTTGTTGGCCTGTGTGTATTTCTTTTTATAACTGAAAGTATATATGTTTGATTTTATAGTCTCATCTTATTTCCTAGATGAGTGAAACGAGAAGTAAAGCCATGCATCATAAATCATAAATATTAGAGTTTCCCCCTCTTGTTTTGATTCAAGAACCAATAATGCTGTTCTCACAGGCCCCCCTGGCCCCGAATATTTAAGATTAGGTTCAATAAGCTTGAAATATAGTGTGGTCCAAGGTTATACTTCTCTAGAAAAAGAAAGAACCCTGGCTAATGGGATTCATACATATCCAGGCTGGGACTGAAGTGGTGTCAGCATTACAGTGTACCCACTTCTGAAGATGAATCTGTTTATAACTTCAGCTTTCTTTAGATACATCCATTGTTTCTTCCTGCATGCCTTGGGCTAAAAATAGTCTAGTTTTTGTTTCATCAATTTGGGGATTCATGGTGAGTAGGGGAATGAGTTTATGTGGATATTTGATGGATGGGGCTCAGCTCGGGGTCTCCTTCAGATCGCCCCCTCTTTGCTCCTCCACTTTTATCTGCCTTCTCCCTTTCCAGTCAGTAGGGAGTAGTTGGTTGGGAAAAGAAGCTGTGGAAGGGGAAAAATGACAAGACAAGAGTTATTGATCAGAAGGTGACAGTTTGATGCCATGTAAACTATTGGATAATATTGATTACAGAAGGGCAAGTTTATTGATTTCCAAAGAAGCTGAATATCCTAATACAAAAACTTAAAAGTATAATAGTTCTTTGAAGTATGAAAAATAAATATAGGATATCTTTGAAAAGATGAGAAAATGGAGATTCAGACAGCATACCTGACTTACTCAAGGTTTCACAGCTGATAGAAGCTATTATCTAGAGATAGTATCTTATGACTTCTATTCCAGTGATCTTTTTACTCTGAAACTGAATGTTCAGCCCTTTCCTGACCCCCAGTCAACTTCCTCCCACCCCAGTCAATCCTTTCTCTTCTTTTTTTTGACATTTTGTTTTCATGTCATTATGAGTGATTTTTCTTATGTTTGCATATTTATTCACTGTTTCCCTCCACTAGAAACTAAGTATCCTGAGAACAATATTCGTGGTTGTTTCTAAATCTGGTTATCACTGCTGTATCCCCAACACCTGGTACACTATTGGTAAACCCATAAGAAATATTTATTAACTGACTATTTGATAGTGGGTATATTATTAAATATATTATATAATATTATAATATAATATATAATGCATTATATATTATATTATTAAATTATTATATTATTAAAGTGGAGTAGATAGTGAAACATCAGGATGATCCCAACTGAGTAATATACATTGAGTGCAACAGGAGATATGTAACTAACATAAACATTCAATAATTCCACATTTGGAGTTTTTATTCTCTTATTTAACTATGTTATAAAAGCTTTTGCTCTTCTCCCCCCAGAAAAATGCACATCCAACCTACACGTAAAATTTTACATCTATTTTTATAAGGGATTTATTGTCTCAAGATATTCGTTAGGGTATGCTATAAAATAAACAATTCAATTGGGTTAACGGTACAGTCCACTAGCCACAGTATCCCATGGCAGACCCTGGCGAGTATAGCAATAGGTAAGACGTAGGTCCCTTCCTTTGAGCAGTTTATAGTCTCGTTTCATGTAAAACTCTTCTGGAACAACAGAGTCAGAATTTCAGAACTATTACAGAAGACATACTGATGAAGAAGTCACAGTCAACATATTTAAGTGATTGTGCCACTTAAACCGAAAGAAAATAGTAGAGCTAGCACTAGAACACATCTTTTTTGGTTCTCAGTCAGTATTTTTTCTACTTTGTAAGGCTATGAACTCTAGTTATTCCTTTACTGCTTCTCTATCATAGATAAGTATGCCTTGTTATGAGACAGTTTCTCTAATTTTCTTAATTTCGGTAGTTTTTCTGGGCTACACCAGAGTGTGATTCTATAAGCCAATGATTCTTTCCTGACATGTGCCCTTAAGGAATGTATAACCTTTTGTTTTTCTTAACTGTCATTTTCTCAAGTAAACATTGGCAGTTCTTTTCATCTTTCTTAATAAATACTTTTTCTTTTTCTTTTTTTAAAAGATTTTATTTAGTTATTTGGCAGACAAAGATCACAATTAGGCAAAGAGGCAGGCAGAGAGAGAGAGAGGAGGAAGCAGGCTTCCCGCTAAGCAGAGGGCCCGATGCGGGGCTCAATCCGAGGACCTTGGGATCATGACCTGAACCAAAAGCAGAGGCTTTAACCCACTGAGCCAACCATGCACCCCAGTAAATACTTTTTTAACCTCTTGATAATTTGATTTTTTAATCACTTGCTAATTTATTAAATATATATACATATATATGTATATATATATATAGTCATTTTATTGATATGTATCCAGGTTCAAACACAGTATTCTAAACTCAATATTCTGAGCACTACAGCAAAGAAATTCAGTCATTTGTTTCTTCATGCAATCTTTCATTTAAAAAATTTATATTGCATATCTACCATGTGCCAGGCATTATGCCAGGTACTACGGATATAACAGTGAGGAAATACAGTTAGAATCCCTCCTTTATAGATTTTCCAGGCAAGCAGGGTGGAGGGGACATACACACACACACACACACACACACACACACACACACACATCTGTGATGCACACTAAAATAGAAAGATATCCAAACTATGTGAACCTGCCACAGGGCTATATGACACTGCAAAGTACATCAGAGAAGGTTTCTTTGAGAAAATAACACCAAAGCTGAAATCTGAAGTATGACCAGTTGGTAATTAGACAAATAAGGGAAGGATGATTTCCAATCGGGATGCCGGGGAGCAGGGTAGTACATGTGCAAAGATTCAGTGATGGGAGGGCACAGGATAGACAAAAGAGTAGTTTGGTAATGTAATCAGAGTGCAAAGAGTGACAGGGAGATTTATCTGAGCTGACAAGTGGATAGAGATTGGATCATGGTAGGATCATAAACAACATATTAAGGAGTTTCTTAATTCTAAATGAAATAGGCAGCCACCAAAATTTTCAAAGCAAGAATTAAAGTTTTTTTCATATTATGAAGGTGTCCAAAGATGACTTTAGTGATCTGGTTTTGCTCCTGGACATCTAATGGTGGTATTTACTGCGATTGGGAACATTAGACAAAGTTGAGACTCTGGGAAAGTGGGGGAAGGAAAATCATGCATATCAATTTTGGCCATGTTGAGTTTGAGAAGTCTTTTGAAATACCCAGAAGTCAATGTACAGTAGGCAGTTGGTTATACAAATTTGAAACTCAGAAGAGTGTTATTGCCTAGAGATATAATTGTGTGAATCAGTTGTGACTGGATGATAATTGAATCTGTGAGCATGGATGAGATCACACAGGGAGAAAATATCAAGTGAAAAAGGAGAGACAGCTAATGAGCAATCTTAGTGGAATGTCAGCATCTTGTGGCTTGAAGGAGGATGACCATGCCAGCAGACTAGAAAGGAGAAGCATGGAGGAAAAAAAAAGAAAGAAAGAAAGGAAAGAAGGAAGGAAGGAAGGAAGCAAGGAAGAGAGAGGGAGAGAGAGAAAGGAAAGAAATAAAGAAAGGAAGGAAGGAAGGAAGGAAGGAAGAAAGAAAAAGAGGAAAACCAAGTGACAGTTATCTTGAAGTTAAGGGAAGAGAAAGTACCAAGAATATCAGTGCTGATGAGAAACTAAGCAAGGGATAAAAGGTCACAAGTCAAATAATGAATAAGTGATATTTATTGATTCTCTGGTAATTTTAATGTCTGGTACTGATCTGGCTTTATACAAGCCCTGATGGGACAATACCACCAAGAACCACATCTCTTCTTCTGCCTTCTAGGACATTGACTTTATCTTTATCCTGATTGATTAGATGGAAGGATGAGTGATAAAGGAATATTACAGATGGATCCCAGATTTCAGCTGTATAGGTGATCATATACTGGCGTATTAAGATGAATAATACATAAGAAAAATGGTTGGGGAGGGAGATTTTTAGTTTAGTTATGGGCATGTTGAGTTTGAGAGATATGTGAGACATCCAAGGCAGTTAAAATTAAAAGAAAGTGCTAAGTCATGAAAGTGCATGGAATTACCCATAAAGATATAAAGAAACTGGAGAGTGCCTAACACCTGGCACTGAGGGACTCCAGAATTGAAGGATTAGGTGCAGATGGAAGAACCGTCAAATAAGAGCAAAGAGAAACAGTGAGGAAGAAGAAATAGCAAAAGAATATGGTGTCATTGAGGCCAAAGGAATAGATTTTCAAGGACAAGAAGTGGCCAACCTCACAAATACTCCCAAGAATTAAATAAAATGACCATGAGTAAAATGAAGAGAACTGCCAATGAAGTGAAGACTCCAGTGAGACCCACAACCGTGGTTAGTGTAATCGAGCACCAAAATCTAAAAAATGTTCTATTACAGCATAGTTTTTGCTAAGGTGTAGAATTTTTCAAGATAAGCATGGGACTGAAAATTTTCCCACGGCTACTGGAGGGATACGTCATCCACCTATATAACCACGGTACTTTTTGTGTCCCTGTTCTACTTCTTTCGGCATATCCTCTCATTGATTGCTTATTCATCTGTCAAGATGAGTCTAGCTTATGAGCCCCTAGAATATTGTTTTCTTTCCTCACTTCAACCACACCAAATATTTTTGAGTATAAGAATACTTATAATGTATTCAATGGGTTGAAATGAGTTTTCCTATTGGACATCTTAATAATTACTAAATCTGTCCCTCTGAAGTTGATCTTCGGCTCTCAGGGAGCAGCAGTGGCATAAATTTACTTCCATCCCATTTTCTGGGTTGAGGCATGGCATTCTTAAAGACACAGAGATTTAGAAGTAGTGTTGCCCCTCTTCCAAACACACCTACTCAATACAAATACAGTGAGGTGTGCTGGCCAAATTTAAATTACTCGGAAAGTGAATTTAGTGAAAAATTATTCTGTGAAAAATATAGTGAAAAAAATAAGGGAAAAATTATTCTGTAGCATTAACATATAAATATTAACATATTATTAACATATAAATAACTTAAAATATTTTCTATTAAATAAGAAATAATGTATAAAAGACTACATTGAATAAAATAACATTATTTTAATACATGTGTTCTTCTTTTTAAGTTCCCCTCATGTTATTTTTGCCTTTAATTCTTATTTACTATTATTTAATCATAAAATATTATATCTCATTTCACTTTCCATTATATCATTAAAGTATTCCATGTTGCTATATAGTCTTCATATTTATCATTTTTAATAACTGCACAAAATGCTGCTGGCTTGATGCATTATAATTTACTCAGCTATTCCCCTTTTGTTTGACATTTAGTTTCTTTCTATTTTTTCCTCATTATACCTTAATGAACATCTTTGGGAATATAGTTCATTCTTGTTGAATTGTTTCCCTAGAATATATACCTATGAGTGAGATTACTAGATCAAAAGATAAAGACATTCATGCAGATGTTGGTACACTTTCAAAAAAAAAGGTTGTATAATTCCATACTGTTCCAGACTCCTTTCATCTTTGCCATCATCAAGTGTAGGTTTTTTTGTTAATTACATATGAAATGGCACCTCTGCTTTAATTTGCTTGGGCTGGGGGTAGGAGGTATTTCATATTGGTGTGAATATTTCTCTAGTATTTCTGTACTACTAATGTTCCATTTATATTTCAAAGAATATAAATTATTTCTTATCAATTTATTTTAGTTATTTTTTGAGAAATAAATTTTTTGTAATTTTATTCACATACTCTCTCCAGTCTACACTTTCCCAATTGCAATATGGTTAAGTCTGTTGTATACAACTCTACATAAAATATTTAATTAAATAGTTAAATGTCCCATCTTGACATAAGTCTGTATATGATGGACTGAGACCGTAGGGATTGTCATCATATAAAACTGGCTTGAGGGGCACCTGGGTGGCTCAGTGGGTTAAAGCCTCTGCCTGCGGCTCGGGTCATGATCCCAGAGTCCTGGGATGGAGCCCTGCATCAGGCTCTCTGCTCAGCGGGGAGCCTGCTTCCTCCTCTCTCTGCCTGCCTCTCTGCCTACTTGTGATCCCTCTCTGTCTGTCAAATAAATAAATAAAATCTTTAAAAAAAAAAAAACTGGCTTGAAAGTCCAGCTCTGAATCCCTAATTGTGCTACTGATGACTACACTCAGAGTTTCCTCGTTTGGGGGTGATAATGACTACAGTGTATCAGTTAGGGATTTAATATAAAACACTTCAGTATTACGTTCAACAGTTTGGCTACTTGATAATGTAGATTATCAACCAAGCAAGTTAGGATAACTGATTTTATTTTATTTTACTTTTATCATTCTGTTGTAGATTCAGCAAGAATTTCAGTTAATAGTGTTTGGGAGGTTTCATGGCAAGAATGAAAATATGGAATGGTAAAATCTTTAGTGGGAATGCTGACCAAATATATTTCCATATAAAGTTGTTTTAGCTCAAATGCAAAAAGTTTAGGTCATTGCTCACAGGTGTTACTGATATATAATATAACTCCAACTCTTTTTTTTAAGATTTTATTTATAACTCTTTCTATATTATATTAAAGCAAGAATCTCGGGGCGCCTGGGTGGCCCAGTGAGTTAAGCCTCTGCCTTCAGCTCAGGTCATGATCTCAGGGTCCTGGGATCGAGCCCTGCATCAGGCTCTCTGCTCAGCGGAGAGCCAGCTTTCTCCTCTCTCTCTCTCTCTGCCTGCCTCTCTGCCTACTTGTGATCTCTGTCTGTCAAATAAATAAATAAAATCTTAAAAAAAAAAGAACACTTTAAAAAGAATAAAGCAAGGATCTCATTTCATTCAGTGGATTACATCTGCTGTTCAATGTCATTGGCTAAATAATGTCTTCTGTTTCTTATGTTGCTACATAAGATCATGTTTTGATGTGCTATTGTGTTTTAACATTCTTAGGCTTATCCTTTTTAAAATATATAATTAACATACCTATGTAATATTATCTGCTCTTTGTACTGATACCTCTTTGTATTCATTATGGTAGCAAGCATATGTTTACATATAATCACAGTCTAGCAATAACATGCATATTTATATAGCAGTTTATAATTCTCTAAGCATTTTACAAGCATTCATCTTCTTTTTGATTAATAAATGTTGTTTGACTAAATTTATACACATATGGATGTCATAATACAGAAATCAACTAAATGCCATGCTGCTTTTTTTCTTGCTTTAAGTAAAATGATTTTAATAGCTGATATTTTTGAGCCACATTTATGATTTTTGAAACACCCTCACACTCACATTAAAAAATGTCTTTGTTTTGATTTTTCCTCAAACATAGAGAAGATAGAGAAGAGATATTATGTCCTCAATTTATGGATGGGAAAACTAAGACTTCAAGACATAAATGACATGTTATATAGTCCTGTGAATATGAGGTAAAAAAACTGGGACTAGAGCTCAGCTCTCTAACCATTAGCTATATTCTAACCATTCATTCATGTATGCCATTCTTTGGTTTGATATAAATGTAAATGCCAAGAAAAGATAGTCGGATTTCTGAGGATTAAAAGAAAATAGATAATTGTGCTGAGAAATGTGCTAAGAAGCCTTATCTAAAATAATAAAGAAAAAATAAGAAATTGAAAAATTATATAATTATTCCATGGTTGTTTTTTGTTTGTTTTTGCTAATGCAAAAAATAAAAAAGATGAAAGAAAATGCTCTTAGGAGAAAAACCAGAAATCCAATAGCCTCTCTCTCATTCTATCTCTACCATGTATCTTTAAGTGCTTGGTCCATAGAGCTAAGAAAGAGCCGACAGATAAGGAGCCAGGCAATGTCATGGATAGTAAATTTAGAGTAAGGGCAGTTAATTTTATCAGATGGAGGATTATTGATCATTCTAGAGAATAAGAAAGTTTAGGAATGATAATAGTGAATGAATTGATGGATGGTCACAGCCAGACATATCCTGTATCAATTTCTGAGTCAAACTGCTACCTGTCATATTGGTAAGGTTGATCCAGTTTTCATCTCTAGTGCTGCTGTGAGTTTCAGTGACAACAGTGCTGACATGTACCTACAACAGTTAAGTACCTCATAAATATCAGTCTCTCTTCGAAGTTAAGTTTTGATTGCAGTTTACTTTAAAATATATATTGCAAATTTTGGATCATGCATTACATTCCCTTGACACCACCAAACTTTTCTTTGTTGCATGGCAACAGGATGGCATTCCATACCCAGGCATCCATCTTAAAAAAGGTATTGGTCACTAGACAGATGAGTAATGTGTGGGCAGTCATCTAAAAATACTGGATAGTGTTAGAATGATAGAGAGACTATTGGGGTTTTACTTTTTTTCTTACAAAAAACATTTTTGTTTCTATTACCCTTATTCTTTCTGAAGAAAAAAAAAAAGAAACCAAATACAGAATAATTGAATTTAAAAGGATATATAATCGATTTCTTCTGGGTTTTTTTTTCTCTTTAGCATTTTTGGATAAGCATCATAGCATATTTTCCATAAGTATTGTCAATTTTCTTTTATTTCCCCTTCATATTTGAAGGGCAGCTAACATTACAGATTTCCCCTGCTATCTGAAAGTAGAGCATTCCAATGAAAACTTTCATAATCTAAAATGGCATCAAGCAAGAAGCAATTACCATTAATATATATGGAAAATTTTTTTAACATTCCCAAACCCCCACAATAACCTCTCCTGGGCTTTTCTGATAACTTCCAGACACATCTTGCTAATGGATGGACAGAATAAATTGAGATAAAGCACAGATGCTCATAGACATGATTCAAAGCTATGGTGGCTTGATGCTGAGTGTAGTAACTAGGGAAAGAGCTGGGAGGCATCACTACTGCTGCATACTTCCTCTGTAATGGCTGCTGCCGCTCAAATGCCAAACACTGTTTTTACTTTTTGTCTTTTTTTCCATAAAAGTGTAGGTCCTCTTTGGGGAGGCTGGGTGGCTCAGTCAGTTAAGTGTCTGACGCTTGATTTCAGTTCAGGTCGTGATCTCAGCATCATGAGATGGAGCCCTGGGTTGGGCTCCACACTGGGCTGAAACCTACTTGACATTCTCTCTCCCTCTTTCTCTGCTGCTTCCACATGTGTGCTTTCTCTCTCTCACTTTCACTCAAAAAATTTAAGTGTAAGTCCTCTTTGGATGTCTTTTGATTGACTAAAACATGTACACATGTAGGGCTTTGGGAAAGTGAGGTGGCATAATTTGAACTTTCACAAAGTGGGGGGGGGACACCTGTCCTTGGTCTTACATGGGCATGACAGGATGCATAGCCAATTGGCATGTACTGCAGTAACTAGTAAGTTACTTTATACCAGGCTTGACTGTAGAGTGCCCTTCCTTTAAATTTCCTTGAATCAGTTGATTTATTCCTAAGTTGTCCTAGATATATGGGCCATGAGTGGAGAGCCATGGTCCCTCTCTACTCAGCAAATGCTTCTGCATTTTGGTTTTGAGTCGTGTCCAAAGGATTAGTACAAAATTTTGTTAAGTGCTTTTCAGGGATCACCTGAATCAGAAACACCTGGATCTTTGTCTGAAAGGCAGATCTGTCTCACTCTTAGCAAATTGAAATCCTTGTTGGATCCCAGGAATCTGATCTCAATGCTCTTCCTACCCCTTGGTCTTTATGCTCCAGCCTATTTTAGTCTCTGACCCATGCCTCTCTCCACTAGAAGCCATGCATGCCTCTTCTTCTGCCTGGGTTTCTCATTTCCCAGTTTTGATGAGTGGTTCCTTTCCTCCTTCAGGTTGCAATTCAGTCAGTTTGACTGTCATCTCCATAGAGCAGAGTTCAGTGACTACCTAAAGCCCCTACCCTCACAAGATTGTCTACTCATCAATACACTTTGTGTATACTGAAGTATTTAACAGTGTCAATTTTTTTTCTTTATTTATTTCTGAATAATTTTTAAATTTATCTTTAAAGTGTGAGCTATTATTTAAATTTAATTATTAAATTAAATTCCTTTCTGCTAAAATTGAAACTCCACTAGCACAGGAATGTTTCTCTGCTTTGTTCACTGCTCTGTTTACAGAAGGTGCTCAAATAAATTCTTGTAAAATAAATGACTGAATTTTTGGACAAGCTCTCTAGGTTACTGTCACAGACCTTCAGATTTGACATCAAGGGGCTAGAGGATATCTCAGGACTAGCATTTGTTTCTTAATTAAAAACAAAACAATGTGATGGCTCCAGTTCTGGACAAGCAAATCTTCTCAGAGGCTTATCAAATCTGAAACCCCCAAGAGAACTCAGTTCTGTGCAGAAGCCCTATGGCTGGGTAGAAAATCGATGGCGGGGGTCAAGAATTTGGTTTTGGGTCTTGGCTCTGATCACTTATTATGTGTCTTTATTTGGCCAAATAACCAGAGATTGTTAGGACTTCTCCTCTCCTTAAGACTTTATCTCAGAGTCTACATTTCTACATATGTAGAACAAAGGAATGAGACCACATTAGTAACCCATACTAGATTCTACAGAATACTAATGCTAGTGAGCTAAATATTGACTCACTGAAAATAATGCAAGAAATTCCAAAAGTTTGTTAGTTCAGAAATGTAGGAAATTCAAACTACTATATAGCTCTCTTTTGTAGATACACAATACACATTTGCCATTTTAAAATACTAAAAAACCTTCTGGAAATAAACCTGTTTACATTTATTTAGCATTCATCAAACTTATCTGATCACAACATTGCTTTTATTCTGCAACAACTATGAATTCCACAAAATTCAGGGTGAGAAATGCTGGAATAGATCATCCCAAAGCTATCTTCTGGCTTATGTGGTCCCAAATTGTCTGGCATCACACTTCACACATGCTTGCCATCCACTCTATAAACTCAGCAATTTTCATCTGTCTACACATCTGCAGTAAGAAAGAAATATGGAAATTTGAACCTTTCTGATTTCTATGCTGAACTCACTTGTCAACATCTGCAAAGCTTGGAGCCATCCTGGATGAGATCAGCTCCTTCTTTTGGATTATGTGTAGGCAGCCCTTCCTACTGCATCCTAGCCCTTCCTGAGTCTCAGAAGCCATGCAAAAATTAAAAGGTTCAGGACAAAAGAACCTTTATCCTGGTGGCAGAAACCCATTCTTGTGCCAGATAGTGGATTAACAGAGAAACTTTTGTCTTTTTTCTGTAGAAATTATGTGTTGGAAAAATGAAGAATTTGAAAAGTTTCCCTTAACTATCATTTACACAGTATTGCCATATTTTGGATGACTTGAATGAATGTGCTCAAGAAAATTTAGGTAGCCCTGAAGTTGTGCATTTGGGAATAAAGTGATTTTGAAAAGAAACTGTTAAGAGTCCCTTATGGGTTGAATTGTGTCATCCTAAATTAAAAGTTGAATTCCTAATCCCAGTACCTCAGAATATGATCTGATTTGGAAATAGGATCATCGAAGATGTAATTAGTTGAAAGTTAGGTTGGTAAGTTAAGATGAAGTCATACAGAGTAAGGAGGAATTCTAATCTAATATAATTGGTGTCCTTATCAAAAGGAGAATTTGAACACCAAGGTAAACATGCACAGAGGGGAGGTGATGTGAAGAGATATGGGAGTAAGATGGCCATCTACAAGCCAGGAGAGTTCTGGAATAGATCCTGCCCTCACAGTCCCTCAGAAGGAACCAACCCTGCCAACACCTTGATTTCAGACATATAGCCTCCAAAAATGAAACAATCATTTCTGTTCTTTAGCAGTTCTGTTCTTTAGTGTGTGGTACTTTACTTCAGTTGCCCTAGCAAACTAATACAGGGTCTAAATGTTGGAATCAGGTTTCTTAGTCCTACATAGACATTTATCCAAATGACAGATAAATACCTCTCTCCAGAATTCCAAATGTCTGAGTGGTTCTAGGGTCCAGGTCAGTGAGCAATCTTTCTCAGACCACTTTCTTTAGTACTTGTGCCCTAGAATTACTGGTATGGCTCAAGTCTTGGAGTAGATCCCTTAAAGACATTTCAGTAAAGCCTTCCTTTACTGTTCTAGTGTATTTTGCTTCAGTCAAAATAAGCAAAGATTGGAAGAAATAACAAATATTTGGAAAGATAAAAGGCAATGAAATTACTTTGAAACCCACTTTGTATAACTCCATAAGGTTGAGCAAACAACATTTTGGGCAAAACTGCCTAGATTTTTGAAAGTGGATGTTAGAAGCAGGTAATACAGAAAATTGAAGTGAATCTTCCTGAAATTACTGCTACCACTGCCAACGTTCTTTGAGGATTTGTCTAATGCAACTCCTACTTCTTCAGCCTAGCACAGCGAGGTCAGAGCTTTAACATGGCACTTGTGACAAAGGAAGGAGTCAAATTGCTCTTGTCACTAATTGGTTCAGCTGTTACTTCAAATTCACTTTGGCCCTGTTATTGAATCAAGATATCTAAATCTGAGGGAATCAACTGTTAAAATGCTACTAGTTGGGAAAATGAGATCACCATTTGTATTTTTGCAGCTGGAAAAAGAACTTAATTCCCTTGTTTAATTTCTATTTAACACTAATCTCAATATAAAGCAGTTGACAAAAATATGGAAATAATTATAATATGAAAAGTATCAAGGTTTGAATCCAAAAGTCTGTACAAATTGCATGACTTTTCCCATGTTTTGTTTTTGTGTTTACATTTCCTTTCCATACCTGTTAATACAGCTTACTGAGTAATTTCATCTACAGGACCACCATCATCACCTCATCACCGTTACCTTTATGTTCACTAATAAAACAGTCATTCAGTGCCTTACCTTCTAAAAATTGTGCAAAGAGCAATGTGCAGACCCACCTCTGCCCTGTAGTTATTTATAATTGTATTGTTGTATTGAGACTATGACATACTGTGATTCAGTTGGACTTAGTAAAGGATTTAATAATTCTTTTTGGTTTTATTAGCAAAGGAAGGTCTTATTTCCTAATTCTCACTTGCTTTGAGAATTGAGATTGTTGATTAGTCATGGCTTTACTGTCAAATGATCCAAATGCCTTTTCTTATCAATGCCAATAATTTAAAGTGTATTTCAATTTTATTAAATCTAGTAGTTTCTACTCAGGTAATGGAAGAGGAGCAACAATAAAGAGAAGCAGCTACATTTTGGGAGAGCTCTCTTTTTTCTACCACTTAAGTAAAAAGATACCCAACTACTGAATAGGCCCACTTCTGAAATGTAGCTTCATATGCTCAAGAATACATTTCTTATTTCATTTCCAAATATGTAAGATATTTGGAGACACAAACATTGGAGTAGATAGGAACAAGTGCATAAAGTATAATCTGTCTAGTCTGGTAGCTCCAGTCAGGGGTCTGAGACTCAAGTCATCCAGTTGGCTTTTCTCTGTTGGAAAAGTTATAATAAATGGCAGTCCCTAGTTTAAATGTCTGTTCTTTGTGTGGAATAAAGGCTCTGTCTGAGTTAGGGGCAAGCTCATTCTCTATAATGAGGTGAGAGTACAGAACCTTTTATTCTCTCTTCTACCATGTTTTCATCAATCCTTTATAATAACCTGCTGTGTCTTTGCCAGGGCTTCTCATGGCCACTATTTTCAACTGATTCTAGGATAAATGAAGGAAAAAATGCAGATTTCTTTGACTTTAGCAGGAAAAACCAAGATAGAAACACTTTACTTTCTTAGCACAAGTCTACTTATCATGACTTCCAAGGAGTACTAATATTCGTTCCAATAATTATTAATAATGCTTTCTGGAATCACAAGTTTCCAGGCAGAAATTAACCTTTTCTCCTCTACCTTCTTTGTTTCTTGCTCAACTTTCCTGAATCCCCTATGCCAATAGTTCTGTTTTGAAAATATGTTTATCCCAAATAATGTTTATCTATTACTGTCTTCAGTTGAACTGATCAACCCTACTTTAACTTCCTTACTAAATGCAGACCTCTTTTTTTCTTGTCCTTCAGTATCATTGCTCTCTCCTAAGCATCTTATAAGCTTCCTGACATTTACACCCACTATCCCCATTATCTTACTTCATCATCTCTCAACCATGTTCTCTCTGGGTCCATGTCTATTGCCCTATACACTTTTATTTTTCTCACCTAGAATGTGGAAGACAAGATAAGGCAGGAGAGACCAGCCAACTGATTGGCAAGAATCTTCATGAAGTGAACTTAATGTGGTGAAGTCACTAGGCTGTGGTTCAGCTCTCTTCATTCTGTCACATCTTTTACAGGATGTTGCTCATTAACTAGACCCACAGAGGCTGAGGTATAAGGCAGTTGCTATCCTAGAATGAGAACCCCAACAGTCACATCAACTCCTGTAACAACATTAGCACGACTTACATGTTCCTTACTGTTAGGCAAATCTACATGGGAAGTCACATGCTGTACTCAAATCAATCTGAGTCAGGTTTTCTTAAGGAATGATCTTCAGTTAAGAGAGCTTAAAAAACTCTTGTCCACTATAAAGATAACTTTGACAACAGGATCATAATACTTCAAGTCTGTTGCCAAAATTCTCTCTTCTATGGGCAGTACTTGAATAGGCAGTTGGAGTTTATTTTGTTCTGTTTCTTTTTCTATATTTCCATATCTGAGCAACCTCCTTTATGATTGACATATTTTTTAAATTATATTGATGCACTGAATCAAGTTATAGTCTAATTTAGGAGACTTCTGTAACTTTAATATTCCTTTGCATACCTTATATCTCACCCACTATAATGGTTAGAACATGTTTAACCAAAAGTAACCAGAAATTCCACTCACTTTAGCTTAAACTAGAAAGACATTTAAAAAGAAGCCTGAGGATTTGTAGTCTCAGG
This sequence comes from Taxidea taxus jeffersonii, assembly GCA_003697995.1. Taxonomy (NCBI): domain Eukaryota; kingdom Metazoa; phylum Chordata; class Mammalia; order Carnivora; family Mustelidae; genus Taxidea; species Taxidea taxus. The sequence continues at coordinate 50,599 of ML093316.1, read as the reverse complement.
GCAAGTATAACAAGCAGTTCAACTATGTCATCAATGACCTTCTCCCACCTTTCCTTTCTTCCATGCTCAGTATTTTGGTTTTGCACCCCTGATCCTCACAGCTATTAGCCCTCATGGAACATCACACAAACCAAGAAGGGAAGGAAGGGGCAACAAGGCTTCATCTTGGAGCATTGTCTTAGAACCATTCTGGCACTGCACCTCATCCAAGCTCTCCCTCACATTTTATTTCTCTTCCGGCAGACCTGGATCACCATCTCAGCTCTAAACAATTTACTGGCATAGAAAAATAAGAGTGGCACATTTAAAGAGGGATAGGTCAACAGTAACTTACAGAAAAATACATTTGGGTTGATACAAACATACTTAAGATTGCAACTGGTTTGAAAGTTTTGCAAATAAGCATGCAAATTTTTACAACTTGCATAACAATTTGTTTACAATGTTCCATTGCCTTAAAGTTTTATTTTTCAGAGGGTCTTAATCTATTTTGAATACTATTTGATGCAGCTAGCATCACGAAAGTTGTTTACTCTGTTGGCAAGTTGATTATAATAGCAGTTCAAGCAGTATGTGCCTTCTTGAGATAATGTCATTATAATTTAAAGGGAAAATTAGTAAACAACTCACAGCTGTTTGATATGAAATGTGTGTGTATAGTTATGAATATTCATAAATATTTTATCCTAATAAAATATATTAATTTTATTTTTTCCTAAGAAAAATGGTAAATGATAATAGAATATAAGAAATGCTTTTTGAACCTGTTTTATTTTATTATTAAAATATTTTTCTAAGCATATATTCATTTTTTAATAGACTTGATTTTTAAGAATGGTTTTGGGTTCACAGCAAAACTGAACAGAAAGTATAAAGCTTTTCCTTGATCTCCCAGCTCCTCCACACGTACAGCTTCCCCCATTATCTACAGACTCCACCAGAGTGATACATTTGTTACAACTGATGAATGTACATTGGCACATCATTATCATCCAAAGTCTATAGTTTACATTAGGGTTTAGTCTTGGCATTATAAATTTGTGGATTTAGACAAATGGACAATGACATGGGGTCTACCATTATAGTGTTATGCAGAGTAGTTTCACTGCCCGAAAATCCTCTATGCCCTACCTATTTGTCCCTCCCTCACCCAAGTGTTGATTTTTGAGATGTTAAAAAATATGAATAATTGATATAATACAACAGAAAATAATTTTTAAAATCAATAAAATATATTGTCTGTGGCTTCTATACATTTTAGATTTGTATGTGATTCAATATCCTAGATTTGTATGAATGTATCAATGTCAAAACATAGTGTACCAAATTCTGTAATTCATTGGAAACCTCTAGAGTAGGGCTGTCCAATTGAACTTTCTGTCATAATAGCAATGTTCTATATCTTCACTGTCCAATAAAGGAACCACTAACCACATGGGTCTTGAGCACTTGATATGTGATTATTGTCACTAGGGAAATGATTTCTTACTTTTATTAAATTTTAATTCATTTAAATTTATTTATATATTTAAGATTTTATTTATTTATTTGACAGAGAGGTCACAAGTAGGCAGAGAGGCAGGCAGAGAGAGAGGAGGAAGCAGGCCCCCTGCTGAGCAGAGAGCCCGATGTGGGACTCGATCCCAGGACCCTGGGATCACGACCTGAGCCGCAGACAGAGGCTTTAATCCACTGAGCCACCCAGGCGCCCCTAATTAATTTAAATTTAAATAGTCATATGTGGATAGTGGCTACTATATTGGACATCACAGATCTAGAAGGAAGTATAACATAGAAAAAAACCTTATTTTATATATATTGAAGGGGGTGAAGACATCCCTTCTCAGTGTGGAGAGGTTCTCTGGTACAATAAGCCCAAAATAACAGGATACAGAAGAATTATTTGGAGAACCACTTTGCACGAAGAGGCTCAACACAGAGATATTTGATCAGTAGGCTTTGAGTGGAGGCTAATAATAATCTCTATCTATCTATTTATATAGATAGATAGATAGATATCCATCTTTGTGTGTTCCAAATATATATATCTATATATCTATATATATAGATATCATCTATCTATATATATAGATATAATAATAATAATAATAATAATAGTGGAGGCTAATAATCAGCTGATCCCGGTATAAGTGGTCTGAGAACCAGACTTTGAGAAACAGTGACCTAAGGTCTGCCCGTCTCCTTTTCCCTGCCCAGCATTAGCAGCTACTCTCACTTGAATAGTGACTTTCAAACATTTTTTACTTTTTGCCAATAGCTTATAATATGAAATAAATGTATTATTTCCCAGAACACAGACACACACACACAATATATATATACCTACATATATTCATGTATGTTTATACATATGTATATTTATATGTATATGCTTATATAATACTCATAAATAAATATACATAATCCATATGCATATATACACAAAAAATATATAAATTTCACAAAACTGTATTAACCTTTATTAGTGCAATGAACTCTAGTCTTTTAAATTATATTTCCCTACTTAATTTTTTTAAAATCTAGTGGTGACCCATTAAGATGGTTTATGACCCAATAATGTGTCAGAGCCCAGATGGACAAACATAGTGCTGGACAGTCATGATTCATGCCTGAAGTGGTGCATAGGACCTCAGGGCAGAGGTATAGAGATAGGAATTGGACAAAACTTTTTTGGTCTGCTCTGTACTAAGCTATGGGCACCCTCTCATGGCTAAGAAATTTCTGATTCAACAAATGCACTGGTGGCTTTTTTTTTTCCTTTTAAGTGATTCAAGAATAAGCCACATATTTATGGTCTAACTGCCAGAAAAACCAAACACACATGTCCCATGTAAGAATTATTTTCATAAGTAACATAGCTTACTTTTTAAAAATGTGGTGATTAATTTTTACAAAAATAGACATGTGGTGACTTTTTTAATGCTGAACAGTAAATGAGTAGTTTTAACATACTTTCAGGGTATTTTATGTTAGTTTTTAATATATTCTTTCATTTTTGTAGATGCAGAAAGACAAGCATATATTAGTGGCATACATGTAGTCTACAATTCTGTTTATTGTACGAACCCAAATATTTATCTTAGACCCTTATGCCAAATAATTCAACAATATTTTTGCTTATTTGTTAAAAAAAATAGCCTGGAAGATATTTCTGTTTACAGCAATCTTAGTCTATTTTTCTCACCTATAGGAATGGATCTTAATTTTATCCATGTGGGTTACAAGTGGGAAGCAATTAAAATTAATGATTGTATAGTATAACAGGACGGGAGGCTATTCAATCCCTAGGGATAAATGGCTCTTTGTTATCATTTATTATTCCTCCTGTTGCTGGTTAAAATATGTAAATAAATAGAAGAGGGACACCTTATAGCATTTTCATCATTTTGATGTCACTGGGACATGTTCAACACTCTCATAATATGTGGTCTCTACAAGGTTGGATCCTATATTTAGTGATACAACATTCTCATTAAAATGCCTAAAATTTGTTTTGGAGCTTGCGAACAATTTTAAAAATCCAATGCTCCATGGGTTCATTTGTATGTGGCCAAGGCAGCTCACTCATTTAGTTATTCATGTTCCTACTTTTGGTTTGTAAAGGATATAACATGTGTGCCCTAAAGGGTCCATTCTGTGCTAACTGTATTTGCAGCCTAATGTCAGATCAAATTTGGACATACAATTCACGCTTCTTGCACAGAGCAGACACAAGTTATCATAGCATGAAATGAAAAGAGCTACTAGTGGTTAGGTCAAACGTTAAGTGAGAGAGAGAGAGAGTGTGTGTGTGTTTGTGTGTGCATATGTATGTCTTTGTGTGTTCCAAGAATGCCATAGTAACTTTTGGTCAGTAGATGAAGTTGCAGGTCCCAGGTGGTATTTTTTTTTAATACTTTGGTCTATTCAAAACAGAGTATCCACAGATGTATATAGTTCAGGGACCAACTAAGAGTAGCTCAGCTTTTGCATTCAGTAATTTAATAGTAAAATGTGTGTGTGTGTGTGTGCGTGTGTGTGTGTGTATGCCCCAAAATCAATAAAAAAAAACACATATGCATTTTTTTTGTCTCCTATTATTGTAGGTAAATATATTGTCTCAATCAATGTAGATAGATTGCTGCAAAGGATTTTGCATGTTTAACTTCTATGGAATAAGAAGAAAATAAATTTTAAAATAAATTTTAAAAATGAGTGATTTCATATTTCACTTAAAAAAGTGTAAAACAGCGAGAAGGAGTCAAGATGGTGGAGAAGTAGGAGGCTGAGACGACATCAGCCAGCAGGAGATCTGCTAGATAGCCTATCAAACCATTCCGAACACCTACGAATCCAACAGGAGATCGAAGAGAAGAAAAACAACAATTCTAGAAACAGAAAATCGACTACTTTCTGAAAGGTAGGACCAGCGGAGAAGTGAATCCAACGCGACGGGAAGATAGACCCCAGGGGGAGGGGCCGGCTCCCAGCAAGCGGCGGAACACAAAATCAGAACTTTTAAAAGTCGGCTCCACGGAGGGACATCACTCCAGAGGCTAAATTGGGGTGAAGACCTCACGGGGAAATGTGGACTCAGGTCCCACGGGGTCACAGAAGGATCGGGGGTGTCTGAGTGTCGCAGAGCTCACAGGTATTAGAGCAGCAAAGCCGGCTGCGGAGACAGAGCCGAGATTTCCTAGTGGTCTGTGACACGGACCGGTGCTCTGTGGCACGGGCCGGTGCTCTGTGCGAGGGGTCCCCACAAGATCCGGGGAGACTCTGACCCGGGAGAGCTCAGGGATCTACGGGGTTCGGAGACTCCAGGTGGGACTCTGCCAGAGACAGAGACGCTTGGTCACAGGCTGGGTGAGCTCAGAGTGTTCCCAGAAGCCAGTGAGACTGGACTGCTTACGCACGATTTTCTCTGAGCTCAGTCTGCGGGCGCGCGCGGTCTGCGGGTGGGCGCGCGCAGTCTCCGGCGCAAACGTGGGCTAGGGAGACCGGAGGGATTAGACGCTTTTCTCTGAAGGCGCACAGAAGACTGAGGCCCCTAGCTCTCGGCTCCTCTGAACCGGAGATTGGGAGGCCGCCATTGTCATTCCCGTCCTCCAGAACTCTACAGAAAGCGTTCAGGGAACAAAAGCTCCTGAAAGCAAACCTGAGAGGATTACTTAGCCGGGCCCCTGGTAAGGGCGGTACAACTCCGCCTGGGGCAAAGACACCTGAGAATCACTACAACAGGCCCCTCCCCCAGAAGATCAAAGAAATACAGCCAAGACCAAGTTCACTTAACAAGGAGAACAGCGGATTCTTATCTGGACAAAATGACAAGGTGGAAAAACTCACCCAAAAAAAAGAGCAGGAGACAGGACCGAAAGCTAGGGACCTAATCAATACAGACATTGGTAATATGTCAGATCTGGAATTCAGGATGACGATTCTCAAGGTTCTAGCCGGGCTCGAAAAAGGCATGAAAGATATTAGAGAAACCCTGTCAGGAGAAATAAAAACCCTTTCTGGAAAATAAAAGAACTAAAGTCTAATCAAGTTGAAATAAAAAAAGCTATTAATGAGGTGCAATCAAAAATGGAGGCTCTTACTGCTAGGATAAATGAGGCAGAAGACAGAATTAGTGATATAGAAGACCAAATGACAGAGAATAAAGAAGCTGAGCAAAAGAGAGACAAACAACTACTGGACCACGAGGGGAGAATTCGAGAGATAAGTGATGCCATAAGACGAAACAACATTAGAATAATTGGGATTCCAGAAGAAGAAGAAAGAGAAATAGGAGCAGAAGGTATACTGGAGAGGATTATTGTAGAGAATTTCCCTAATATAGCAAGGGGAACAAGCATCAAAATCCAGGAGGCGCAGAGAACACCTCTCAAAATCAGTAGGAACCGACCCACACCCCGCCATCTAATAGTAAAATTTACAAGTCTTAGCGACAAAGAGAAAATCCTGAAAGCAGCACGGGACAAGAAGTCTGTAACATACAATGGTAAAAATATTAGATTGGCAGGAGACTTATCCACAGAGACCTGGCAGGCCAGAAAGAACTGGCATGATATATTCAGAGCACTAAACGAGAAAAACATGCAGCCAAGAATACTTTATCCAGCTAGGTTATCATTGAAAATAGAAGGAGAGATAAAAAGCTTCCAGGACAAACAAAAACTGAAAGAGTTTGTAAACACCAAACCAGCTCTACAGGAAATATTGAAAGGGGTCCTCTAAGCAAAGAGAGACCCTAAAAGTATTACCAGAAAGGAACAGAGACATTATACAGTAACAATCACCATACAGGCAATACAATGGCACTAAATTCATATCTCTCAATAGTTACCCTGAATGTAAATGGGCTAAATGCCCCAATCAAAAGACACAGGGTTTCAGAATGGATAAAGAAACAAAACCCATCAATATGCTGCCTACAAGAAACTCATCTTAGACCTGAAGACACCTCCAGATTGAAAGTGAGGGGGTGGAAAACAATTTACCATGCTAATGGACATCAGAAGAAAGCTGGGGTGGCAATCCTTATATCAGATCAATTAGATTTTAAGCCAAAGACTATAATAAGAGATGAGGAAGGACACTTCATCATACTCAAAAGGGTCTGTCCAACAAGAAGATCTAACAATTTTAAATATCTATGCCCCTAACATGGGAGCAGCCAAATATATAAACCAGTTAATAACAAAATCAAAGAAACACATTGACAAGAATACAATAATAGTTGGAGACTTTAATACACCCCTCACTGAAATGGACAGATCATCCAAGCAAAAGATCAACAAGGAAATAAAGGTCTTAAATGACACACTGGACGAGATGGACATCACAGATATATTCAGAACATTCTACCCCAAAGCAACAGAATACACGTTCTTCTCTAGTGCCCATGGAACATTCTCCAGAATAGATCACATCCTGGGTCATAAATCAGGTCTCAACAGGCATCAAAAGATTGGGATCATTCCCTGCATATTTTCAGACCACAATGCTCTGAAGCTAGAACTCAATCACAAGAGGAAATGTGGAAAGAGCACAAATACATGGAGACTCAACAGCATCCTTCTAAAGAATGAATGGGTCAACCAGGAAATTAAAGAAGGATTGAAAAAAACCATGGAAACAAATGATAATGAAAACACAACGGTCCAAAATCTGTGGGACACAGCAAAGGCAGTCCTGAGAGGAAAATATATAGCGATACAAGCCTATCTCAAGAAACAGGAAAGGTCTCAAATACACAACCTAACCCTACACCTTAAGGAACTCGAGAGAGAACAACAAAGAAAGCCTAAACCCAGCAGGAGAAGAGAAATAATAAAGATCAAAGCAGAAATCAATGAAATAGAAACCAAAAAAACAATAGAACAAATCAATGAAACTAGGACCTGGTTCTTTGAAAGAATTAATAAGATTGATAAACCCCTGGCCAGACTTATCCAAAAGAAAAGAGAAAGGACCCAAATAAATAAAATCATGAATGAAAGAGGAGAGATCACAACCAACACCAAAGAAATACAAACAATCATAAGAACATATTATGAACAACTCTATGCCAACAAATTCGACAATCTGGAAGAAATGGATGCTTTCCTAGAGACATATAAACTGCCAAAACTGAACCAGGAAGAAATAGAAAACCTGAATAGGCCCATAACCAGTAAGGAGATTGAAAGAGTCATCAAAAATCTCCAAACAAACAAAAGCCCAGGGCCAGATGGCTTCCCAGGGGAATTCTACCAAACATTTAAAGAAGAATTAATTCCTATTCTCCTGAAACTGTTCCAAAAAATAGCAATGGAAGGAAAACTTCCAAACTCATTTTATGAGGCCAGCATCACCTTGATCCCCAAACCAGACAAGGATCCCATCAAAAAAGAGAATTACAGACCAATATCCTTGATGAACATAGATGCGAAAATTCTCACCAAAATACTAGCCAATAGGATCCAACAGTACATTAAAAGGATTATTCACCACGACCAAGTGGGATTTATTCCAGGGCAGCAGGGTTGGTTCAACATCCGCAAATCAATCAATGTGATACAGTACATTAACAAAAGAAAGAACAAGAACCATATGATACTCTCAATAGATGCTGAAAAAGCATTTGATAAAGTGCAACATCCCTTCCTAATCAAAACTCTTCAAAGTGTAGGGATAGAAGGCACATACCTCAATATTATCAAAGCCATCTATGAAAAACCCACTGCAAGTATCATTCTCAATGGAGAAAAACTGAGAGCTTTTCCGTTAAGGTCAGGAACACGGCAGGGATGTCCGCTATCACCACTGCTATTCAGCATAGTACTAGAAGTCCTAGCCTCAGCAATCAGACAACAAAAAGAAATTAAAGGCATCCAAATCGGCAAAGAAGAAGTCAAACTATCTCTCTTTGCAGATGAAATGATACTATATGTGGAAAACCCAAAAGGCTCCACTCCAAAACTGCTAGAGCTTGTACAGGAATTCAGTAAAGTGTCAGGATATAAAATCAATGCACAGAAATCAGTTGCATTTCTTTACACCAACAACAAGACAGAAGAAAGAGAAATTAAGGAGTCCATCCCATTTACAATTATACCCAAAACCATAAGATACCTAGGAATAAACCTAAACAAAGAGGCAAAGAATCTATACTCAGAGAACTATAAATTACTCATGAAAGAAATTGAGGAAGACACAAAGAAATGGAAAAATGTTCCATGCTCATGGATTGGAAGAATAAATATTGTGAAAATGTCTATGCTACCTAAAGCTATCTACACATTTAATGCAATGCCTATCAACATCCCATCCAATTTTTTCAAAGAAATGGAACAAATAATCCTAAAATTTATATGGAACCAGAAAAGACCTCGAATAGCCAAAGGAATATTGAAAAAGAAAACCAAAGTTGGTGGCATCACAATTCCAGACTTCAAGCTCTACTACAAAGCTGTCATCATTAAGACAGTATGGTACTGGCACAAAAACAGACACATAGATCAATGGAACAGAATAGAGAGCCCAGAAATAGACCCTCAACTCTATGGTCAACTAATCTTCGACAAAGCAGGAAAGAACATCCAATGGAAAAAAGACAGCCTCTTCAACAAATGGTGTTGGGAAAATTGGACAGCCACATGCAGAAAAATGAAATTGGACCATTTCCTTACACCACACACGAAAATAGACTCAAAATGTATGAAGGACCTCAACGTGAGAAAGGAATCCATCGAAATCCTTGAGGAGAACACAGGCAGCAACCTCTTCGACCTCAGCCGCAGCAACTTCTTCCTAGGAACAACGCCAAAGGCAAGGGAAGCAAGGGAAAAAATGAACTATTGGGACTTCATCAAGATCAAAAGCTTTTGCACAGCAAAGGAAACAGTCAACAAAACCAAAAGACAACTGACAGTGGGAAAAGATATTTGCAAATGACATATCAGATAAAGGGCTAGTATCTAAAATCTACAAAGAGCTTAGCAAACTCACCACCCAAAGAACAAATAATCCAATCAAGAAATGGCCAGAGGACATGAACAGACATTTCTGCAAAGAAGACATCCAGATGGCCAACAGACACATGAAAAAGTGTTCCACATCACTGGGCATTGGGGAAATACAAATCAAAACCACAATGAGATACCACCTCACACCAGTCGGAATGGCTAAAATGAACAAGTCAGGAAATGACAGATGCTGGCGAGGATGTGGAGAAAGGGGAACCCTCCTACACTGTTGGTGGGAATGCAAGCTGGTGCAACCACTCTGGAAAACAGCATGGAGGTTCCTCAAAAAATTGAAAATAGAGCTACCTTATGACCCAGCAATTGCTCTACTGGGTATTTATCCTAAAGATACAAACGTAGTGATCCAAAGGGGCATGTGTACCCGAATGTTTATAGCAGCAATGTCCACAATAGCCAAGTTATGTTAAGAACCTAGATGTCCATCAACAGATGAATGGATAAAGAAGAGGTGGTATATATATACGATGGAATACTATGCAGCCATCAAAAGAAATGAAATCTTACCATTTGCAACAACATGGATGGAAATAGACCGTATTATGCTTAGCGAAATAAGTCATCTGGAGAAAGACAACTACCACATGATCTCCCTGATATGAGGAAGTGGAGATGCAACGGGGGTGGGAGTTAAGGTGGTAGGAAAAGTAAAAATGAAAGTAGATGGGATCGGGAGGGAGAAAAACCAAAAGAGACTCTTAATGTCATAAAACAAACTGAGGGGGGTGGGGGGAAGAGGGGTTGGGAGAGGGTGGTGGGGTTACATTATATGTTTAAATAAAGCTTAAATAAAGTTAAAAAAAAAAGTGTAAAACACTTGGAACGCCTGAGTGGCTCAGTCAGTAAATTGTCTGCCTTCCTTTGGCTCAGGTCATGAATTCAGGATCCTGGGATTGAGTCCCACATCTGGCTCCTTGCTCGGTGGGGAGTCTGCTTCTCCTTCTGTGCTTCCCTCCTCTTCCTTGCCCCCACTTGGCACACATGCTCTCTCTCTCAAATAAATAAATAACTTGCAAAACACATAAATTGATATATTGATAGATATTACTTAGTGAGAGATTCTTCTTTGTGAAAATTTCTTTATTTAACCTTGAGAAAAAGCAAAAAAAAAAAAGCTTAATTAGTAATGCAATAACTGTGTTTTTAAACCCACTAAAATTTAGTCTCTATCTTATATCTGATGGCAAAATTTTGAGCTCATGTGTGATTCGTGCCTCTTTTACAGTGAGACATTTTGTTTCACAAAGACATAGTGAAAATTAAGTGACAACATTAATCCTTTATTTCTCTCTACCAGCATCTAATTTATTGGCTTTAGGTTATAATCAGGGACAAGTGCTTTGCCTAAAGGGGACAGATATTTTTGTTTTTAAAATTCTGAACAGTTTTTGGAACACCATGAGCTCTTCACAAATGTCAAATAATTGTAATAATACTAAGCAGAAGGCTAGACCAACATCAACAGCTTTCCAGAGGAAATGCCTGAAACTTTATCCCTGCGAAAGAGGAAACAGAAGGAGAGAGATAAAAGCTAACAGAATTAGACACCAAACTTTCAAATACTATTAGATATTTAAGAAAATAATATTGAATATAAGTGAAAGTTTCTAATATTTTTGCCTTTCTTCCATTCGTTACATGTTTGCTTCTGTGGATTTTCATGGAACAAAGAATTTATCTTTCCTATTCCTGGTTTCTTAAAAATTATCTAGCAAGCAGACTATGGTTTGCAGTGTTTGGTTGCATATGGGAGAAACTAACCAGAGCTGAAAGGAGGTTTTATTAGAAGATTGTTCAGGAGCCATGAAACCCAAAGGCCAGAATGCCATTGTTCTCAAGGAACGAATTGCAACCAGTGACTTAGAGCCTGACAGAACTTCTGCTTCTCTCTGTACCTTTCCCTATTTTTTTCTGTAGACCAGCCTTTTCTCTTTCAAAGGCACATGGAAGAAAACTTGGTACTCCTTAGCTCCTGAATTCATATGTTTCAAACCCAGCTGCATAAAGACAGAATGAATAAATCTCTATAAATCCCAATCCCAAATTCCTTAAAGGGAGAATCTGAGCTGGATAGATCAGGTGCCTCCTCGTGATCAAATCAAATGTGCCTAGATGGCATCCCATTTTACAAAATGGCCGCAGAGGACTTTCTACCATGAATTAAGTGAGGATTAAGAAAAAGATGTTTGTGAATTGATTAGACTTCCAAAATGACCCCGATTAATGGTAGACTGTTTTGTGTTTTGTTTTTAATCATAATAGACTTCAATTAGTTCCAAAATACCAACAAATAATATATTGAATTCCCAAGAGGGTAGAGTATCAGTCTAAGCATTAGTATGTGTTGTTGCCATTTTTTAAATTGAAAGTAACATTTAGAATCTCAAATGGTGTCAAATAGAAAAGTTCTAGTTCCTGCTTTTATTCAGTGATTGTGGCTGGGTATCTACAATTTACATAGTACTTTCTTACCATCTCACACGTCTTAAATTATTTCTACTTCTATTTTGAGGTCCTTATTGCATATGTAACAGCAAAGAAATGTTATTTTCTTGAATTGGTTCTTCTCAAACTTTCTAGTGCATCAGAATCACCTGGAGTGTTTGTTAAAACACAGATTGTTCAGCCTCACACCAGAATTTCTGATTCAGTAAGTCTGGAACGGGGTCCCAAGGATTCCTTCAAGGAATTTCCTCAGGGGGGAAAAATACCCTAAGAAGGTATAATATAGCCCCCAAATCCATTTTGGATACACCACTACTTGGATTCACCGCAATATTGGAAAAAAATTTTTTCCATTGTTTTTTCCAATAGTGGGTTGTGATATGTTAATGAGTGGTGAAATCAATTAGTAGGGTATATCCATCTTTCTGGAATGGAATAGGATGGAATATATTTTATATGCAAGGTAATTATACTGTGAAATTTCTGTTTCACGGGACAAGTCCTGGCCATAAAAATGTATAATAGACTGTATTAAATCATTTTTAGAAATGAGTGAGATATCAATAATAACAAAACTGAATTATCTTAGAATGGGGCTATGGGGTACTTTCATGCAAAATTAAAAAGGAGAAGCAACCTATCCTATGGCCAACCTAGAGGTGAGATCCAACAGAGGAGACATGGGAGATACCTGTTAATTAACAAGATTCTGCATCTTTGAAGTGCTTCAAAAGTCATAGTATTTTTATGCTGGTTAGAACATCCAGAATCATGTATTACTACAGTGACTTTTAATCTATGTTTCTAGACTTTAACGGTACCTTACGCTGTCAGTGGCAGCTTAAAAAACTGAGGCATGTTGAGTTTAACTTGCCTAAGTTTCCAGATTGTGTTCTAAATCATTATGCCACAGCTAACTTATAGTATAACTACCCCATAGCACAAACAAACAAATAAAAATAGTGAAGGGTGCTTCTGCCAAGTGGCTATCCAGTGAGAGCTACATTGTCCACCCATACCTTTGCAGTTAAGTCAAGTAATGTAATTAGTTCCTACGGTAGTTTGAATAATGGTCTCCAAAGTTATCTTCTTCCTAGCCTATGGAACCTGTGAATGTTAATTTTGTATGGCAAAAGGGACTTTGCAGATGGGAGAAAATTAAGGACCTTAAAAAAAACAGGAAAAAAATAAACCTGTTTTTAAAAGATCTTGATCAACTTCAACCACCTAATTTAAGAAGGAGACTTTATACCCCAGTACAGCAAAGTACTGGAGCCAGGCTCTACAGCTGCAGGAGGTCCAGAGCTAAAATCGGGATCCACAGTTGGTTCATTCAGTGCTATTCCCAGTACGTAAGGATTCAGCCAAGATCTTGCCCATTTAAACTATACTTTGACAGGATTGCCTGGGTGGCTCAGTGGGTTGAGCCACTGCCTCTGGCTCAGGTCATGATCTCAGGGTCCTGGGATCGAGGGCTCTTTGTTCAGCGGGGAGCCTGCTTCTCTCTCTCTCTCTCTCTGCCTGCCTCTCTGCCTACTTGTGATCTTTCTCTGTCAAATAAATAAATAAAATCTTTAAAAAAAAACAAAACTATACTTTGACAGCTATGTCCTAGTGGGCAACATAATATGGTCAGTACAAATTTCTCAACGAACTGAGCTACGCTTAAGATTAGTTGAGGGGATCTGCCAAACATCCTGGTAGGTGCTCTTGCTGTACTCATTTTTATGAAGAAGGAAAGTGAAGTCCAAGAAAGATACATAGTTTTACCTGGGTTACCTTTTCAGTAAGAGGCACATGCAGCTTTCCACTCAGGACAGCCTGCCTCCAAAGCATATATCCCTTGTACCTCATCCACTGACGTTTCATTTGCCAGGTACTCCATTGTCATGTTTCTTTGCATTTGGAATAGTCCCACTTCAGAGGCAGCTTTCCTCTGTAATTTATCTAAGTTTAAGGCACATTCTTACATCTTACAATGTGTAAGGCACATTACATACTTACAAAAAAATCCTGTGTGCCTTGAGTGTTTCAGTGGAAGAAATAATAATATTCTGACTTCTCTTTAGCAGCTGGCTAAACTACATTTAGAAGAAATGGTAAAGTGTAGTCTCAGAGTCAGGCTTCACTTGACTATGTGTATGAAATAAAAATATCACTTTTATTAAAGCCCAAATTATGACAATTTCATCCCTCCCCTGCCCACCAGGGATTAGCCACCTATACTCCAATTAGCTTAGAGTCCCCAGAACTCTGACATGGGTTCAAGATTAAATCGACCTACACTGTTTTATTCCCATCAGGTAGTCACTGCCTGTCCTACCACAGTTCCCTTTGAGAAAACCAATGGCCCTACTGATCTCAGTACAGGCAACCCCTGAGATATTGGTCCGATTCCGAGCTCTGGACAAAGATAAAGGAACATCATTCATTTATATGCACCCTCCAACTGTGCTCTGAATGTTATCATCTGAATCTGAAAGTATTATTACTCATAACACAGGTCTATGAAAGGTCTCTTGCAAGTAGTCTACAGATGATCTTGAGCCTCTAAATTCCTATCAGTGGTTCTACATACAGGTAAAGGAAACATGATTACTTCTACAACGGCAGCAACAGTCTTCAGACACAGAGAATGTGTTCTCCATACTTAGCAACCTGTCTCTATAGGAGTCATTATTTCCAGAGATGCAGTGCAACTCTGCTTGCTCCATAAAATAACCTTTGTTACTTAATGGAACAGTTGAACTCCTTAGAGATGCAACTGACTAGTTATAGCCATTTCAGAGAAGGGTGGCTGTTTGATATTCTCATAATAGAAAGTCTAGATGGTATTTTTCCCAGAACACAAGAACAATCTGTCCCAAAAGGGATTTCATAGAGTTTTAAAGAAACTTTTAGATGACATTTTTTTTCCCAACTTCTACCTGGCAAAGTTTTAAAAATTCTAGGACTGAATCTCATTTGAAATACTTGGCTGTAGATAACATTAGAGAAAGTTTAAGAGAAGATCTTACCTTTGACATCTCTGAATCTATGTTGATTTACAACATATTTAACCCAGAAATATAATTTCAACTGTACATTCTATATTAATGAAAAACATTACCAAGAGTGAGATGACACAAATAATAGAAATTTTATAGAATATAACAGTTGAAAAAAATTTTAAATCACTAATTAAAAGAATTAATATAAAACTTTTCAAGAGTTGTAGCTAAAGGATACCTTTATTTGCCTACTACCACTTTATATTTTAAAATCCTAGTAACATTTTGGGAGCTTACCTCTTCATTTGCCTTTTGAGCCAATTTATAAGACAAAGAGATCATTTTCCTATCTAGTTATACCCCATTTTTGCCTGAAGCTGGTATTATCCAGCATGATCATTATTTTATTCACAAAAGTAGCTTCAATTGACATTTAACTAATTCCAAAGAGTTGAATCCACACTTGAAGAATGAAAACATATCACTAATAAGTACGGTACACAGGGCAAAGCATTTCAAAGTACAATGGCATCTCCAAAAGAAAAGCAAAACTTTAAACAATGTGGTAATTGTATGGCTTTCTAGAGTTATTAATGTGAAGAAGTAACAGATGTTTTCTTTAATAATATGGCTAGATCTTTAAAAGCCTATTAAAGCAGGGGATCATAATAAAGAATTGCATGAATACCTTAAATATTTTATCCCTAAACATGTAAATACACATTAATGTGACATTCTTTTGATGTAAGACCAACAACTCGAATTTGTGTCCTGGCCCATTGGTGGGAATTCCTCTCATTCTTTCTCATCTATAATAAATACCCCAACAGCAAATTCTCAGCTTCCATTTCTCTAAAGAGGAGTAAGTTTTCAAGAAATTTGCTCATCAATATGAGGAAAAAAAATACTTCTAAATTTTTCCTATTTTGAATTGTGTACTGCCACACCTAATTCACAGCAACTGACTTGAATTTTTTAAAGCATTTAAGTTAGTTTTCATAGTAACGATTCTTTCTATTAGTATTCACTCTCATTGTTAAAAGAAATAATTTATTTATATACCTAAACATTTCAACTGGCAGAAATAATGTCTGAAATAATTTTGCTATGCGGACTACTCCACTTGGGAAAGCAGAAGTGAGTGGGTGAATCAGAAAAAACCCTACCAACCTCTCAGATCCTATAGGTGTTAGAGAGCAATCAATTAAGTTTCAGAGCTTGCTTAGTACATGGAGCTGGTTAAATCAATGTTAAGAAAATTCTAGTATATTTGTTAAGAAATTGTCTATGTGTTTTGTATAAGGTAATATATGTTAAGCAACCAACGTGAGAGTTGCACAATGAGGGTAGGAATGCAAAGGAGAGAGATCTCATTGGGTGGAAGTGGATAGAGAAGAGTTCATGAGCTTAGTGAAACTTAGACAACAAGTAAATTTAAATGCATGAAGTGAAGAAGGAAAGAGATGTAACTGACCTGAGAGGGGCAATGTGGCAACATGTGCAAATCTAGACATGTGTCAGATGTGTTCAGTGGTGGGACAAGATTAAATTACCCTGGGAAGGGGGAAGGGAGAATGGGGTGTGCATTGATCTCCCCTTGGGCTCTTCCAAACCCCTGGTGATCCAGGGAGCCCAGTCAAGTCCTGCCTCTGTACTGTGTGCCATGCAGTACTTCAGCCTAATGCACACTCTCCCTCTCCCCTCGCCACACACGTAAATTACACTTTGTCAGTCTTAAAGGCAAGATTTCAGTATACTGATATATTATATAGTATATCAATGATTCACCAGCAAAAGGTATTTGTAAAGCACACAAATCCAGTATTTTTCATGGAAGATAAAGTTAGAAAAGCAGATTGGGGGCAAAATTAAAATGTGCATCCAGGGTACCTGGGTGGCTCAGTGGGTTAAGCCCCTGCCTTGGGCTCAGGTCATGATCTCAGGGTCCTGGAATCAAGTCCTGTATCGGGTTCCCTGCTGAGCAGGGAGCCTGCTTCCCCCCTCCCTCTGCTGCTCCCCCTGGTTGTGCTCTCTCTCCTGCTCTCACTCTCTGTCAAATAAATAAATTCTTTAAAAAAATGTGCATCCAAACTGTCATGCTAAGATTTTCAGGTTTATCTTTCAGAGTTATGATAGAATGATTTGAACTGGCTATATCATGAGTTAAAAATCCAGGTTTTAAAAAGATTTATCTTTTTCTCCCTAAATTGTACCAATTTACACTGGCATCCTTAGTAAGTGCAGATGCTGTACTTGATTTTGGAACACTTCTAATTTTCTTTTTTAATACGTTATTATTCAGTGTATTAAAACTAAAACAAACAAACAAACAAATTGCCTTTCTCTCACCTCTACTTCCACCTCTGGGAACTACCAATCTCTTCTCTGTATCTATGAGTGTGTGTGTGTGTGTGTGTGTGTGTGTGTGTTAAATTACACATGTAGTAGAGATCATTATGATATTTGTCTTTCTCTGACATATTTTACTTAGCATAGTCCCTTCAAGGTCCAACCATGTTGGCAAGATTTTACTTTTTTATTCTTTATAATGAAATAATATTCTATTTTATATATAACAATATATTATATATATACACATATACATATATATCACAATTTATCCATTCATATATCAATGGACACTTACATTTTTCACATCTTGGTAATTATAAATAATGCTGCAATGAACATAGGGGAGCCCATATCTTTTTGAATTAGTGTTTTTGTTTTCTTCAGATAAATACCTAGAGGTAGAATTGCTGGATCACTTATTGGTTCTACTTTTTACTTTTGGGGGGACCCTCCACAATATAGCTCCACAACATAGCTCCACAACAAAGAATTTTCTGATCCCAAATGCCTGTACTGCTGGGGTTGAAAAACCTTAAT
>ML093316.1:0-28102 GCA_003697995.1 Taxidea taxus jeffersonii | reverse complement strand
AGCTCCCTTCTCTAGACTGTATTTCTATTTTCAAATCTTCTATTTTTATCCACTTCAAGATCCTAAAATTTTTGTGGCCACTGGTATGTAGACATCCGGTCACAAAAGCAAAATCAGTTGTAGTTTTGCTTTCATTATTTATTCTGTCTCACATTTCCTCCCATATGTATGCCCTTTCTTCCACCCCAGTGGCATTATCTTTAATCGGTCATTGGCTGCCTGTATTTGAAAACATCTGTCCAATTTCTCCTGGTCCTACATATCTCACCCACAGACATGATCTGTCTAAATCATGTGTTCTAACTGTGTGACCTTCTCTTGATCACAGATTTTCAGCTCTTCCTAGGTGCCAACCAGCCTCTACTGTTTTTGGTCTATTCACCTTGTTATGGACTGAATTGTATTCCTCCCAAAATTCATATGTTGAAGCCCTAACTCCCAGTATCTGAGAATATGAGTGTACTTGGAGCTAGGTCTTTCAAATAGGTCATTAAATTAAGATGAAGTCATTAGGATGGGGCCCTAATCTGATAGAACGAGTGACCTTATAAGAAAAGGGCACTCAAAGAGACACCATGGATGCATTTGCACAGAAGAAAGATCGCATGAAGACAAAGTGAGAAGATGGCCATGGGCAAGACCAGGAGAGAGGCTTTAGGAGAATCCAAACCTGTTAATATCTTCTTGGAGTTCTAGACCCCAGAACTGTGAGAAAATACTATTTAAACCACTCAGTCTGTGGTATTTGTTAAGGCAGTCCTAGCAAACTAAAGGCCTATGCTTTAACCAAAACTAGTTATTATTTCCCATTCTGTGATTTTAATCATAGCATTTACTGATCCTCAAATGCTATGACTCTCTCCCCATCAATTAGTAATTTCAAAAACCACTTCTTTGTGGAACATTTCCCAAATATGCCCTGAGTCTGACTTCTCAGAGTGCTTAGTTTCACACTCCTTGATGGCACATGTTACTTTATATCATGGGATAGGTTATAGCTGATCATGTACATATTTATATCCCCAGCTAGGAAGCAGTCTCCCTGTTGACAAAAAGCACGTCTAGCAAGATGTATTTGTATGCATCATCCTCTACAGTTGCCATACCAACTCTGTGGATCAGCCAGGGCTTGATGTAATGAAATAGCTGTTTGCTCATGTTCCCAGGGTCTCATATGTGAAATCCCATCAATGCTGTAAGCCCTTGAAAGCAGGAGTCAGGTCTTCTCAAAATACATATCCGGGGGCACCTGGGTGGCTCAGTGGGTTAAGCCTCTGCCTTCGGCTCAGGTCATGATCTCAGGGTCCTGGGATCGAGCCCCACATGGGGCTCTCTGCTCAGCGGGGAGCCTGCTTCCGCGCTCTCTCTCTCTGCCTACTTGTGATCTCTGTCTCTCAAATAAATAAATAAAATCTTTTAAAAAAAAAATACATATCCGGAGATACAGTTAGTTATATGTTGGGGTGTGTGTGTGTGTATAAAAATCAATGTGTACACACATACCCACATATATTTGTGAACATATGAACATACACAAACAAAATGATATTGCATAGGTGTGTAGCAGTTGTTAACTACTCAGTTCTTCAGAATGAATAGAAAGTATAGTGAGTACCTTGACTGGAATACTCTTGGCTAATCTTGAGATATGTGTATGCGTGTGTGTGTGTGTGTGTGTGTGTGTGTGTTACAAGTGCAAAAGAACTTGCTGGGGATTTTGCAGGAGAATTTAATTGCCCTAAGACTGAATCCCAGAAGAGTTCTATATCAGTCAGCTTTTGCTGGGTTATGGTATGTAATAACCCCCCAAATCTCCATTTTTGCAATAATAAAAGTTGTGGTTTCATTGTGTCTCTGTTCCAGTACCCTCTCCATTTTTGCCAGACAAATGTCAGGTTGAAGGAAAAGATCATCAAAGGATCTCACAATACATTCTAAAGCTTTTGCTTGGATGGGACATATGTCCCTACTGCTCTCATCTCATTGGCCAAAGAGTGTCACATGGCTAAACCTGATGTCAGTGGTCTGAGAATTTTGTTACCCCTGTAGAGAAGCCTTTTATCAGTAAGGCTTAATTTTTAATACTTTTTATAGTATAAATATAATATAATACATATATTTATATTTATATATAAAATAATAATTTCAAATAGTTAATTTTGAAACAAAATATGTGAGGGGTGCCTGGCTCGTTCAGTCAATAGAACATGCAACTCTTGGTCTTGGGGTCGTGAGTTCAAGCCCCCATGAGTTCAAGTGGGTGTAGAGCTTACTTTAAAAAAAAATGTGAAGGGGCATAGACTGGGTGGCTCAGTCAATTAAGTGCCTGCCTTCCTTTCAGGTCATGATCTCAGGATCCTGGGATTGAGCCCTGCAACAGGCTTCCTGCTCAGCATGAAGTCTGCTTTTCCCTGTCATTCTGCCCCTAAATCTCCATCTCCCCTGCCCTGCTCCTGCTGATGCTTTCTCTCTCAAATAAATAGATTAAATCTTTTTTAAAATGTGAAAATCAGGAGAAGTAGAGAAAAATCCTAAATTCTGATTGCTTCCTATCCCAACATTTTTCCTCATTCTGTTTTCTTCTGTTTACTCCTCATCTATTCTTTTTTCCTA
The DNA here is from genome assembly GCA_003697995.1 of Taxidea taxus jeffersonii. NCBI lineage: Eukaryota > Metazoa > Chordata > Mammalia > Carnivora > Mustelidae > Taxidea > Taxidea taxus. The sequence continues at coordinate 25,489 of ML093316.1, read as the reverse complement.
ACCCCTCAGCAAAGGTGATTTATTCTTGGCTCTTGAGGCAGGCACTCAGGGTTATTTATACAGGCATGCCCATCACTAGGGGAGGAGACTATGTTCCAAATGTGTGCAAAATGTTGATCTTCACTCCACGGTACACATGATGCTTTGTAGAGTGAGGGAGAAATACAGATTAATATCAGACAAGGGGAGCAGGGACATACCTTCTCCATATAATCACCTACCAAATGAGGAAACAAATTTCCTTCATAGGAAATTTCACACAGTTTTAGATGTTCAGACAGTGTTTCTTAGGAAAAGTTGAAAACCCCTTTTTAAATTAAAGCCTTTTCTTTTTCATTGACTTAATTTTATTAATTTATTCAGTTATTCATCCACTAGTATTGAGCATCTGCCCTGCATTACTACATTTAACTATGAAAGATACTTAGTAATTATTAATTAGAATATCTATCAGAGGCACCTGTGTGGCTCCGTTGGGTAAGCATCAGACTCTGGGTTTTGGCTCAGGTCATAATCTCAGAGTCATGGGATTAAGCCCCAGGTCAGGCTCCCTCACTCTGTGTGGAATATCCCTGGGATGCTCATGCTCTCTCTGCCCTCTCCCACTCTCTTACTATCTCTTTCTCTAAAATAGATAAATAAAATCTTTAAAATAAAATAATGTAACACCTACTGGTATTTATTATGTGCCAATCACCATGATACGTGCATTACAAGATGCATGATTTCTTTAAATTTTTACAAAACCTGAGAGATACATGCTATAATTTCATAGTTGAAAAGAAAAAAGCTTAGGTTACAGGTTACATAACTTACCATACTTGCTCAGTCAGAAATTGGTGGAATTGTAGCATGACTCATGGTCTCTGACTTCTGAACCCAAACTCTTAACCACTAAGTATACATAGCTTACTTTTTTAGGAATCTTATTATCTAGTTGGTAATAAGTAGAATCAGGAATTTCTAAATATATAGGTTAAATAAAAGTAGTATTTGTAAACTGAGTTCCATAAAAGAATAGAGGAACGTAGGAGCGACTAAGTCTAACAGGCAACATAAGGGAGGCCTGGGAGTTCTTCAAGAGGGCAGTGGCTCAGCCAAGCATGGAAGATGAGTAGGAGTTCCATTGGCAGAGGGCATTTGTAACTCCTGTAAGGTCAGAGAGATGTGACCATGTGGACAGGACAGGGCTCAGATCTGGGTGATGCTACGTAAAGATACTTAGTGGGTTAGAGGAAGCTGGGATCACAAGGGACCTTAGAGGAATTTGAACACTTCTATGGAAGTTAGTGGGGAACTACTTTCCCACTGAATCAACTTGTTTATGGGTATAATAGGAAATATGGAATGGTAGCTTTAAAGATGGCTAAAAAAACAGGACTTCAAATAAAAATTTTTGTAATCAAAACATAATACCTTGAAAACAAATTCTGTGATGCTTAAAGCCAATTCTGTCTTTGAAGTTCAAATGAGCATGAATGCAATTAGCTATTTGCTTTTTTAAAATGAGGATAGATCTGTCTAATGTAGCTTATAATTTGCCAATTGTATGTAAATCATGTTCTCCTGAATATCACTAAAGTTATACAAAAGGAAGTTCCTTTCAACATGTTCAACCCGCATACTGACATTGTTTTTCAAAATATTATTTGATTTTTTAAAAATTTACAACATAATACAAAGGCATAAAATGCTTCGATTGAATTAAATGTCATTTAAATGCTTCAGGAATAATTCTGTTAAGACATCTACACATAGTATTATCTGTCCCATACAGATAATCTGTCCCATCCCACATTTCTTCACACATGGAGTCACAATCCTTCTATCAGATTTTTGCATAACATTTGAACTGCTTATTAGTTAAACCTTTTATAGCAGGTAAAATGTTAAATGAAAATGTAAATGGAAAACAGGTAAAATGTTAAATGTAATGAATTTGTGAATTAAAGTTGGGATTCCTCAAAATTTCTTGCTTCTGTATGCAAATGGATGAATTTGTTGATGATTCATTGTATTTTCCATTCAGAAGCATTTTACCTAGTGCCATTAGGTTAGTGTAAAAAAATATAAAAGGCTAGAAAAATTAATACCATGTGTCTCTGAAGTTTGATCATGGGACAAGTAGGTAAAATCTGAATCTCAGCCTTCAAGGTCAAAAAGAGATTTCTTGCCTGATTCAATTACTGCTCAATTTGATAGCAATAAAGGAGTTAAGAGCATCTCTTATAATTTGGCTAGACTTTCATTATAAAAATAGAGCACATTAACAGGAAACCATTAAATACAATTTACGTATGAATGGCCCCCTCAGTGGAAGCTTTGTTTCTGCCATTTACAGGATAAAGTAAAGGTAACTGTTTCACATCAATTACCAGTCACTGCAGACAACATACTTTTATTAACTCTGTGGTAAAAGCATTCATATTTATATTTTAAGAATGACACAAATCCATTCCTTTCAGTATTAATCCACATCCCACACAATTACTACCCTGACATTTATTGGAGTTATAAATTGGCTTTAGTGTTTGTTGGCTTTTCCCCTCCTTTGGCCATCCTATTTTGCTGTATTGTATAATGTGCCTTCATTTTTTAACTGACTAGAGGGAAAATGGTTTCAATTTCACATTAGTGAATGTGGCCCATTTATTTTAATTTCCTTGGTACCCCTAAGAGGAAAAAAAAAAAAGAAGTGTCTGTGTTCAGAGTTTCAATTCAGAACAGTAACTATAAACACAAAATGCAAACTAGCTTTGCAGTTTAAAGCTTCTATTTTGTCAAACTTTAGTTTATATTTATTGGATCCATAATTATGTTGAAGTGAAATGGCTGTAGCTGTGTGCAATGAGGAGACCGAGGTTCAACTTTAGACTTCTTCTCTCTCTCTCTCTGAAACCATAGGGCCTTGGCAGTTCTGTTAACTTCTCCAGGTCTTATGTCCTCATGAGTAAAACTGGGATTCTAATACCTCCTTTCAGGGTTATTGTAAAGGTGAAATAAAATAACATATATTCAACAATATTCATTGAAGCCTATATTGTTCCAGACACTGCTCTAAGCACAGATCACTTCAGCAAACAAAACCTAAAAAGATATCTTCTCCCGTGGACCTTATATTTTGTCACATAAGAAAAACCGCAATTTTATGGTATAGAGTAGGTTCTAATTTCCAGACATTTTCAGACTATGACTATAAAGTGAAATGGCATTTCCTTTAAATGCCAAATTTTGATAGATGTCAGACAAAAGCTTCTCTTCAAAGCATCATTCAGTGCTTCTCTGAGCCCCCAAGGAGCCATCTGGTATAAACTCAGAGAACTCACTCACGTTTTCTTCCTCTCACTCCCTCCTCAGGTCACTATGACAGTTAGCTTGTGCTGCTGAACTCATGCTTGGTAGAGCCCTCTACACCCAAGGTGCCCCTCACCACTTTTCTATCTTATCTACACCCCAGCCTCAGGGATTACCAAACCTGCATTACCCTATTGCCCAGTCGATAGAAAAGAATTTACCCCAACTCCCTTCTCAATGAGGCCCATTTCTCTAGTTGTTATTTTCAATCCTTTAATTTAATCTCTCACTCTTTCTCTCTTTTCTGTATGAATGTCTGGGAAATCTCATGGGTTTCAGAGGAAATAACTTTTCCTACTCAAAGGGAACATGCCCTTATCCTCAGCTTCTCTCAGAGCAATTAGCAGAATGTAACAGAACCTCCTTTATCACACATTCTTGACAAACACTACCACGTGTCTCTTGCCCAGTCCATATCCTATTTACATGTCTCCTCCAGTGAAGGAGTTCTCCAGTTCTTCCCACTGTCCTTGCCTCAATTTCTTAGCTTCAAAGTCAACTACTTAAAGATTTGCAATTCTATCTTCATCATTGTAGTTTAAAACAAACTGGGGCCAAAATTTGCTCATAGCTCAGTCCTAAGATAAGAACAACAGATGGTCTACTCTCTTTTACAGATCTTTGTAATGTTCAATAATCTTTTTATTATGAGGTTGAAATTATGGGTATCACTTTCTTTCTTTTTTTAAGATGTTATTTATTTATTTGACAGAGAAAGAGAGAGACAGCGAGAGAAAGAGAACACAAGCAGGGGGAGTGGGAGAGGGAGAAGCAGGCTTCTCATGAGCAGGGACCCCAATACCAGGCTTGATCCCAGAACCCTGGGATCATGACCTGAGCCCAAGGCAGACATTCAATGACTGAGTCACTCAGGCGCCCCTATTGGTACCACTTTCAAGGGATGTGGTAGAGATGCTAGATTTGGGTATAACAATTAACAATTAAACAAGGGTTCTTCTTCAGTCTTGAAGATTTTTGATATGCTGTTGTAGAGGAAGAAACAATTTACCATTACCTTTCTGAGCTGTTAGTTGAAACCCCTGTATTAAGAGACAGTTTAACAAGAAAAAATAAACAAGTTGATTAACAAGTATGCATGAATACATGAGATATACCAGGTGAAAAATGAGTAACTGTTTTAGGTGGCTTAGAATTCCACTTTATACAGCAACTTTAACATAGAAAGGTAAATCTGTGAAGAAATGACAGGACAAAGCAAAGCAGTTTTCTGCTTCAAAGGGCAGAGATAAAGGCTAATTAGTAAAGTTTGTTATGTAAATTCCTCTGGTTCCTTCTCCAAGCTGATCTGGTCTAAAGTTTTCTCCGGGGACTGATTTTTGTCCTTGGTAGAAAGGGGAAGAAAGACATCTGCTTTTAGGTGTGAATGAATATCCTACTTTTAGGCAAGTGGAGGAGGGAGAAAACTTTTTTTTTTTTTTTGTATCTACTTTTCCTCAATTGCTTTCAGTTCAAAATAATCCATAGGCTAAAGTGGAATACTTTGGGGTGGCTCAATCTTCAACGGTCCTTTGCCCAATAGAGTACAAAGTTTAGATTAAATCAGTGAAAGTGAATCAGATTGTGAGAAGGGAAAGCAGGTGCTGTACTGATACTTATACATGGGAAATAAATGCACCAAAATTGTCATCTTCAAATATAAGGAGCAGCTTTTTGCAAAAATGTGAGAGGATACTAAATTCAGAAATGAAAATAGCTTTAAATTGTGATGCACATGACAGGTGAAGTCTTTCAAATAACTCCTCCAGATTTTCCATAAAGCAGTGCATATTGAATGAGTCCAATTCTTGATTAAGGGTATTTGAGGGAGGGGGTGATGATGATAACACGTAGTTGGGATTTTGAGTGTTCTTGAATAAACTCTTTACTTCCAGCAGTCCTTGCACTGTCAGGATTTTATTATAAAGAATCTGAAATTTTCTAATGCTGCATGATGTACAGATACCTCTTTTCCCTCAAAATAACAACACAGATAAATTTAAGACCAATATGCTCAAAATTGGCTGAAATATTTTTAAAAATGCTAAGATAATAGTATTTTGTAATTCAATAGCAATTATATCAGTGAGTGAGTTTCTTTAAGAATATTAGATTCAGTACAATGTTGTGAACTTGTAATTAGCTATAAGGTCATCTAGTAGTTGTTTAATATTGTTGGTAATTGGATATAACTTAAAATTCCGCACTAAAAGACAAAATTCAAGAATGTGTGATGCTTCAAATCATTCTTTAAGCCAGAGAAAGCATCCATTTTTCTATTCTCATCTTCAACTAATGTTTAATGTTTTCTAAAGGTATGGCTGATACAGCTACATGTTTTAACTGAAATGAAACTTTATCAAAGATCTTAAAAATATTGAGAAGTTAACAAGATAGTTAACACTGCTTCTCAAAATTGAAAGCAACCCAAGCCCCATGGGAAATATAAAAAAAATAAATTAAAGTAGTACGGATATATCTTAGAATAGGTAAATCAGGGGCACCTGAGTGGTTCAGTCGGTTAAGTATCGAACTCTTGATTTCAGTTCAGGTCATAATCTCAGGGTCCTGAGATTGAGTGCTACATCAGGCTCTGGATTTAATCTGGAGTCTGCTTCCTCCTTCTCTCTCTCCCTCTGCACCTCCCCCTTGTGGGCCCTGTGCACTCTCTCTCTTTCAAATAAATAAATAGGTAAACCAGATTGTTCTATGTAAATGTGCAAACATATGATTTATTATTTTTCCCCACATAATAAACCCCATACTTATTAACATACTAAACTTTTTACTGTATCATCCCAACCTCCCTTTTCAGATTACCCCAGATTTTGTTTAGGCTTAAATTACATCTGGCATTTGCTTGTCCTTGAACCCATCTGTATCATTTCTCCCTTTTTACTATCTGTCAACATCTACTTATTGTTCGAGGCCTTATTTAAATATTACCACTTTAAGAAGAAATAATCATCTACCCCTCACCTGATACACTTGGTGCACACTTATATTAAATAGTTATTAATGTATCCCCATATGATTGCATTTCACTCTTTACCTTCAGTCATTTTATTATTATTTTCCAGAGGAGAGAGATCATGCTGTATCCCATTCCTTAATCTCTTAATGGCATGAAAGATAGAGCTTTTGTAGCCAGACAAACAAGGTAGGATTTTGAATCCTAGTTCACAAGTGTTATGCTCCAGAGTAAGACCCTCTGTTTGCTCATCTATAAAATGAAGGTATTAATTTATCTCTTAAGCTTGTTATGGCAATCAAGTGAGATACCATGTGAAGCCCTTGCCACAGTACCTAACCGTGAGTACAGGCTTAATAAATGATGATCAATATTCTTGAGGGAAGGGTAGTAGAAGGAAGTTCACTTCCAAGTCTGTCAGAGCAGGGGTGAAAGTGAAAATGGTAAATTGGGATAGGGCTGGCAAACAAACTGGATAGCTGAAGAAAGTTTCCACCAAATCACATATTTGAGTACTTCTCACAGGGACAAAAGCATAATCTTATTTATTCTGTGTCTCAATGGGACAGTTTTATTATTATAAAACTACAAGTTTGCTCTTTATTCCTATAGTTCTTAAGATGAAAATATGTTAAGCCATTATTTTAATTTTATGGCCATCAGTTTAGAAATAACATATTATATTCTTACAGAATTATTATCAAATTATGTGCTATATAAAAATATTTGAATAGTTAATCATAAATTCAATGTAACTATAGATCTTAAAGGGACCTAGTTTTTATCTATCCAACAGCTCACATTGTAAAAGTGAGAAAACAGAAGACAGGAGAGGTCATGTAGCTTATCCAAGGTCATTATACCAGATACAGATGAAAAGAACTGGAACGGAGGTTCTTTGAGTCTTCATCTAGTGTTTTTAGTGTATAAGTAGCACAACATAAGTGACACTTTTTCACAAAACACTAAGGAAGCACATGCAGAGTTAGAATAAAGAAAATAAAAGAGAACAGAAAATTTTGGAAGAGGAAGAAGAAAGGATGACTGAGAATGATCATCAAAGGGCTGGCAAGATATTGGAAAACTGGAGAGAATAATGTCTGAAAGGCTAAAGCAGCCTTGAAGGAATAGCAGATGTGACCATGAGGTGGAATGCTATATAAAGCAGCAGTATCCCTGACCTTCCAGGAATGAGAATACAGTATTGAGCTGCAGTAATATGTCCCCAAGAATTCTGAATAATGACCAACAACTGTATAAGTAGCAGATGCCCCTGTTTGAACATCAACTATGTGTTTACCTTAAGTTTGAGACACTGTTGAAAACTTAGAAATGTAGGTTTGTCAGAGGACCTGGAGAGTGAGAGTCAGAGAAACTTCTAGGTTATAACTTACCCTAAAGTAAAAGAGTTTAGATGTATACGGGACAGAGTCCAAGGGCACAAGTCCAAGTACAACTCAGACTGTTACAACCAGCTCCCTATGGAGTCATGTCTTATTCACCATAGCACGGTAATGAAAGAATAAGTCCCAGAAAGAGCTGTCTCATGAAAATGACCATGAGACATTGAGTGTACAAAGCTGGAGCTGGCAACTGTGACTAGAGCTGGTTATGTTGGCATGGACACCAGTACCCTCATTTTTGGGCATCAACAGAAGAGGAGATGCCAGAAAAAAAAAAAAAATGGCAGCATTCTCTGTGGATACTAATCATTGAGTTGCTGGTTTGGGGATTGAAAGCTATAAAGAATACCTCACTTTAGGGCTCAGCAAGAGACGTGGACATACCTGAAGCCACATAGAAGCCAAAATGAGTTCCTCACAGAGAACAGTAGAAATTCCCAGGCCACTGGGGAAGAATACCACTTTGAGTTGTATTTTGCCAGGGGCATTGAGCTGTGTTGGGAAGGGAGCAGAGAAGGGAAGAATAAAGGAGGTAGAGCTAGGACAATATTAGGGCATGACTTATTTTAATATGAGGGACTGGGAAATGGCTTGATAGGATCTGGGGAACAGAAGATGAAGCTCTTGACAACTGAATGCTAACATTAGAGGAAGAAGACCTATGTATGAAACAAAATCTAATCAACAATTAACTAACTCTTACAAGGCTATACAGGGGGAGGAAAAAATACCATTTTACTGCACCCTTCTAAGTTCCTGGCACAGGACCCTCTAACAAAAGAAAGACAAACACACAAAAAAAGTATATATGTTTATTTAATGTAAGTTTTACATTACATGGGAGCCTTCTTAAGGAAATGGAGGCCCAAAAAAGTTGACCTGAGTGTTTTCATGCTAGTTTTGATGAAGAATGGAGAGTCATAGAAAATGTGATAAGATGAAAAGGGTATAAGCTAAGTGTAGTAAACTAAAAAAAAGAGCAAGGCCTGTTTGTTCAGATTCCTCTTCATGTGTTGGAGATAAGAATGCTCCTTTTCTTTGCGTCAGGGAGGGCACTTCTCACGTGAGGGTTTTATGATCCACTTCACAGAAAAGTCAGAAAATCCCTTCTGTACATGGCATTTCTCAAGTTTCTCCACCTTAAAATATTCAATGTGCCCAATTGCCAGATTTGGGAGTTGCATGTCCTGAACCCTGTCATCTGCTACTCTATTGTTAAGGGCCTTGAAAACTGTAGGTATTCCTTATTTGAAGGACGAATTTAGTGGATAGATGAATAGATAGTGGGCTCAGTGTTACCACATTATTTAGCTTGTTTTTCCACCCTCCTTTCAGCTAATGTTGGGTCTAGAGCTATTTATTTTATTTTTTGAAAAGCTGTTTATTCTCCAGTGTTGTTGAGGACTTTAACAGAAAACAGTGGTTGTTCCATGGGCATTTTATTCAAAATCAGATTCATGATGCGGATATGCATATTTAATCTTCGGAATGTGTATAACAAATCATTTCTCTGACAGACTGTCAGAATTTTCTAGTTGGTTGAGAACCATTCATATGAGTTGTCTCTTTAGCAGAATCATAGAGATCGGTACGATTTGTAGTCATTTTAGAAGGGACTCATTTAGAAGGTTCTACATGATGTCTCAAGCCATGAGAGTCCATAGATTCATCTAGAAACATTCTTAAAACAAGAATAAAATTGCCTTTAGAGGATATACACAGGGTTCTCCATTTAAGTCTATGAAATAATCAAGTGATGCTGAGTGGTTTCTCCCCTTTTTCTTTTCCTCTGCAACTTCATATTCAGACTAGGAAGCACAGAATTGAGAATTACCTTTAACTAAAGTAGCCAAATATTCTAAAGTATAGTTTAGATCCTATACAATATGGATTATGTGTCTGTGTGTATGTACATGTGTATATTAACCTTAATACCATAATTTTTAAAGATAGGACCAAACCAGTAAAAATGCATATGAATTTATTTTGGAATGTAAGAAAGAAAAACTGAAAAATAGCCCTAAATATAAGCAAATATTAGCTAAAAGGATGATGGCTGTCATGCTGTTTATAGTTTCAAAATAGAAAGCTTCCAAATGTCATAAAAATGGAGTCTTAATTAAAACGTATATTCAATAACACCATATATATAAGCAATAGTAAAAAAAAATCTTTTTGAATTTAAGCAAGGAAATGTGTTACCAATATAATCTTTATGTTATACAACTAGTTTACATAATTATGTATATAGTATGATACTATTCTTTTGCAAGTAAACACTTCTGAAAATGAAAATATAGTAGGTAGACAGAAAGGCACCAATCTCTTCACAGTGAAAGGCACCAATCTCTTCCATTCTAAAATGACTACAAACTGTACCAATCTCTATGATCGTCGCATTTTCGGTGATTGTTGTTTTTCTTCTTACTCATTTAGGTTCCAAACATGAATATGTATCACTTCATACTGGGAGAGTGGGAAAAGTTAGTTTTCACAAAGAAAAAATCTCCAGGGGTGCCTGGGTGGTTTAGTCATTTGAGTGTCCCACTCTTGATTTCACTCAGGTCATGATCTCTGGGTCCTGGGATCCAGTCCTAGGTTGGGCTTCTCACTCAGTGGGGAGTCAGCTTGTCTTCCTCTTTTTGTTCCTCCCCACACCGTGTGCACACTCTCTCTCTCAGATAAATTAAAAATATATATATATATATTAAAAAAAGAAAAATACTCTAAAGGGCTTTATTGTCTTTCAGTATTTTATTTAAACTATTTACATAGTTATATGCTAGAGCAAATGATTGACTGCTAACATAATAAAAACTGGTAAACAGCAAGCATGATAGAAAACATTCGAACAATAAACCCTGATTCTCACTATAACTCAACGCTCAGTGTGTCTGTCACTGGATTGTATATGAAGAGTTTAACAGTGTTCAATGGCTGCTCCTAAAACTAGAAGTAATAAAACTTCTAGGTTAGAGGATTCCTGTTACTGAATTTTGTGCTGCAATATATTGTGTTATGGTAGCTTCTGTTCCTCTGGTATTTTAATGCACATGTCTTTTTGAAATTTTTGCTAAAAAGACAAATATCTTGGATAACATAAGTTTGTAGGTCACACATCCATCTGAACCTGTCATTTATCCAAATTGCAAAGCCATCATGTGTCATTTGTCTCAATTAGCAATTTTATAGTTTGTAATTAACTTTACTGTTAATTGATTCTCTCTGTAATAAATGCTTGAGGAAGTGAAATGAATATGATGTAATTTTTTTTTATCAAAGAGAAAAAATTTAACTTGAGGTTTGAGTAAAAACTGCATTGCCTTGAAAGGACAAATTTTCTTTCCTGCCAAAAATGACTCAAGTGATTGATGGGAATTTGTACTAGCTCTTTTTAAAGATTGGAAATTATGTAAATAATTTTAGTATTGTTTTATTTTTACTTTTTAATTTTTTTCTCATTAGAAATGGAATTTTACCTAATTCTTTAAACATTGATGTCTAGGTCTTGTTGGACTGCTCTTCCTAAAAGATGTCATTAAATGTGCTTTCAATAGGAAATCTATTACAGTAACAGTTTGAGGAAGCCTGTATAAATTTGTAAAGGATTAATTTTATATTATATCTGAGTCATTCACTAATGCAAATGCTAATTTGAAAGCTTGGCTTGTTGTTGAATGACTGAATCTATTTCAGTATAGCAGTTTGGGTTATTGCTCTTAAGCAGAGGAGAAAAACTCAGTTTAAAGACCTCATTATGCTTATGAAAATATGGAGGAATGGATAAAATGCAATTAGAAAACAATACCAGCAAATAAGCATATGTATCCTTACATGAATATTTGGAATTCAGAAGTAATTTTGTATCCTTTAATTAGGGCTAAACACCAAGATCTAAGGGTGTGGTCTGTGTTTTTATATTGTGCAGCAGATTCAAAGACGGGAAAGGATTCAAAGTACATACTCCAGAAAGAGATGAAGCACATGTAGGGAGGAATACATTTTCCTCTTATGGTCCCAAGCTGGGTCTGCAAATTAAACTGACAAAGACAGATTAGCAGGAGAAAAGCATACACATTTATTTAATGTAAGTTTTACGTGACACCGGAGCCTTCATGAGGAAATTAAGACCTGAAGCATTTTTGTTAGGCTGAGCATTTTTATTCCAGATTTGATGAAGAGTGGAAAGTCATGGAAAAACCGTGAGAGGACAGAAGGTAATGGCAATTCACCGGGGGTAATAGCAGGGCTTGTTCCTTCGGATTCCTCTGGACTTCCTCCAACTTTGGAAATAGCTGCTCCTTTCCTATGAGTCTAGGGAAGGCACCTTTAGGGAGGGACCCTGTGAGGGTGTTCTGTCCTGCTTCAGGCGACAAAGAGGAGGTCAGAGAGGCCTCTCAGCACCTGCCATTTCTATGACCTTCAGGGCAAGAGATTTATGACAATTTAATTCTTTTGAAAGCTCTACTTTTAGGCAGACAAGTGAATTCAGGAACTCAACTGCCTTCAGTTCAAAATAAAACTGTGAAAGTGGCCTATGTTGGGGTGTCATATCCTGATCCCCGTCAAGCTCCATTCCTTTCCCCTTACTGATTTTATCACTGAGTGTATCTCTTTACCCAAACATTGCCTCTCTTTTTTCCCCTTGATTTCTTTCTTTTAATGAACCTCTCTTGGCTCTGTTCTCTGGTAGCTAATGGGTTGAGAGGACTGGGCCATGGTGAGGACAAGAAACTTAAAGTAAGATTGTGTGGAGAGAGAAATATGTGCACTCAGCAGGTTCCCACAGCTGTAGTTTCTAACCCCTGGTGTCTCTGAGCAGTGATTTACAAGGACTGATGCTCATCAGTGATTATGCATTCATGTGTCAACTGGAAACAAAGTAAGGGCACTGTAATAAAGTTTTCATAAAGCTAAGTATATTCCATTTTAAAACACTGTTCTTTATTATGAGATTACAAAACTCTCCCCTTTTTTGAATTAAAAACATCCCTTTGTTTAATGAAATGGTGTTGGTAGAAGAAAGTTTTGTTTTTTCTCTTCTGGAGAAAGCAATATGATAGAAATCTTTCTTTGTCTTCTAAAAATACATATACATATATGTATTTTAATTTTAACTTGGCTATTCTACAAAATATAATAATCTTGGAGGCAATGTGATGGAAACCAAGAGGAGACAGTTCTTCACAGCATTCAGGTGAAAACGCACACCTGGGAACTGCCAGCCATGATGGTTCTAGCCTTGTGGATAAAGCAGGTCTCAGAGAATAACTCTGTATGCAGAGAAAAGCAGGGAGAGAGAGACAGAGAGGAAGAGAAAGAGAGTGGGCAAGAGAGACTGACAGAGAGATTAGGAAAAAGATAAAGATCAGTGGTCATCACATTTCTGGTTCCTGATCTCTGAGTCCAGCTCTTCTCTTAATTTTAGTTACCCGAAATAATTTATTCCCTTTTTGCACGCGGTAGCTTGAGTTGAGTTTCAGTCACTTGCAAAGAGGAGTGTTCAGGTGAAGGAGTTTCTGGAAAGGGCAATTACCAGCTCTTTGTGGTGATGGGTCTTCGAATATTCTCTTTCAAAGCAGTGCCTGCAGGCAGATATGGAAGTGAGAATACCAGTCTGGATTAGGGGGCACAAGTCTGAGGGGAGGCTCCCCTGCTGCTTTCCTCTTACTTCTTTCTATAGGCTCCATTGCTTGGTGTCCTGCAGAAGGCTAATAGGTGGTAGAGATCTCTGCCACCTTTGACAAATTTCCGATGCTCCATTTTCTCTCTAGGTTTCTTGATGAATGCTTGGTTGATTTTCACTTAGAATAATGGGTGTTCTTTAATGTCAAGCACTCCCTGGCAGTCAGGTGGGCAGCTCATGTTTCTCCTCAACCCTAATAAAGCATCTCCCTCTGTTATTCACTTTGCTTTACATAGCATTTTGCTCTGGGGCTGAGTTGAAATTTTACATATGTTTGTTACAATGATGTAAAACAATCTACAAGATTCCAGAATTGCAAGGTGAGAAGGACACATGAACACACAATTTTTCAAAAGCTATAAATACAGGAACATGGAGATTCAGGGCTTGTATGATTTGGACACATTATTTTCATATACTTGTCTGAGATCATGTCTTGGAAATCCTTGATTAAAATGGGTCTGGAATTGCTTCCATTTTTCTGCCTTCCCTTCTAATGACACATAGTTCTCATATTTCTCTTTTTTTAAGGTCAGTTAAATAATAAATCCTCCTTAATTCAGATTTGAATAGTATATAATTTGCAATAAGTCAAATAGGGAATTTTCTGTAAATTTATGTATCTTTTCCTTCATGAAGTAGAAAATGCATTTTACAGAAAAAAAAACCAATACTGTAAGCATGATTATTAAGGTAATATCTAATTTTTGAAGTACTTTAAATCTGCATGTACATGCAAACAATTGATATGCTAATTTTAGAACATTCAAACTTATCTTCTGATGTACCTTTACTTGATAACAGACTGGTAATTATGTATGCCTTCTAGTAATAATTAAAATTTAAATTTTTCAGTCGCTTTTACTGAGTATACTGCAGATAGAACTGAATTACTAGGGTTGCACCAAAATAAGATTACACCACATAAAAATCTTATAGTTGTTTTCAAAATTAATCCTGATTGTTAGAGATTCTTCAATTTTTTTCTGAAATATTTAACATTGTCACATCACAATGCATCTCTAATGAATGCCATTAAGCCAACGTTTTTGGCCAGCAGTGGATTATATTGCCTCTTGAAGGATTAATTTCCCATTACTAAGATGCCATTTATGGAATTGCTTGTAGAAAGATGGAAGAGAGAGTCATAATTTTTTATTTATTTAATTTTTAAAAGATTTTATTTATTTTGAGAGAGAGCATGCTTGCAAGCATGAGTGTGGGGTAGGGCAAAGAGAGAAGCAGTCTTCCTGCTGAGCAAGGAGCCTGATGTAGGACTGGATCCCAGGACCCTGGGATCATAACCTGAGAACCTGAGCAGAAGGCAGACGCATAACTGACTGAGCCACCCAGGCACCAGAGATTTATCTTTTAAAAACATGCAAGAGGGACTCTTGGGTGGCTCAGTCAGTTAAGTGGCTGCCTTTGGCTCAGGTCCTGAACCCAGAGGCATGGGATCAAGTCCCACATCAGGCTACCTGCTCAGTTGGGAGCCTATTTCTCCCTCTGCCCACAGCTTACCCTGCCTGTGTTTTCTCTCTCTCTGTCAAATAAATAAATAAAATATTTAAAAAACAAAAGGAAGAATGAATGAAAGAAAGAAAAAGAAAGAAAAAGGAAGGAAGGAAGGAAAGAAGGGGAAAAAAATGAAAACAGCCAAGAATATAGACCCTGGAAAGTCAGAAAAGAACTCTTTGGAGTGGAAGGCCTCAGGTCAATTGTTGAAACAACTGCTGACCATGAGTAGTAAGGCAGAGGTAGACACAGGTTGGGGAAATTATGGCTCTATATTTCCTTCTGGAAAAACATTCATTTGACATATAATATATTACTTGTCCCTGGTACAAAGTTTCTCAAGATCTTTTGAATTTGTTAAGTATTTTCCTGCTTGCTATTGCACTTTAAGAATGTTGTAGAACCTGGAAGGGAGCAGAAATGGGCTTCTGGAGGTGCTCCTAATGGTCTCTTTTAGATTTGGGTGTTGGTTTCACAGGTTTTTCACTTTGTGAAAGTTTATCAAGCTATAATTTAGGATTTAGGTGCTTTTTTTGTTTTTGGTATATTATAATTTCACTTAAAAAGGAAAAAAGTCTAAAAGGAAGCTCTATTTGATATGGGAGAATTACACCCATAAATTACTGAGAGAGGGAGTCATTGAAAAATAAGGAGGAAAAGGAAATTTTTTAAAAAAGACGTAGAAGAGGCAACATGCCATTGTCCCAGCATGGCTCCCTGTTGCAGCCCATATTTACTAAACACCTACTGAGTGCCAGGAATCTGCTCTGTGCAATCCATATATCATCTCATTCAGTCATCCGCAAAACTTGGTGAGTTAAATTGATCATCTCCATTTTACAGATGAAAAAACAGACAAACAAACAAACAAGGAGTTCAGCCAAGTTATATGATTCTAGGATCACACACCTGGTATCTGCCGGAGCTGGGGTCTGCCTGGAGACAGGCTCCTTTTCCCAGGATATACCATGCTTTTCAGTAATCCTAGGAGGGACCTCCTCTCAGGCTTCTAAAATGCTGGCATCTGCTTGCTGTTTGCAAGGCTGAGGAATGGGATATGGGTAGAAAGGCAGAGAATGAGTATCCTGAAATCTCAAGGGGATTAATGCCCATTACTTCCTGTGAGGTGGAAATCCATCATCGCAGTGTGGAGAGGCACTGCTGTTAAATTCTCTGCCCTCTGCAAACAGCCATCTGTCTGAGATCTCCCCAAAGTGGCTGCCGTCCAGGATGACTATGTTGCTGCAGTCTTCGAGTGGTTGGAGCACTGTAATGTCTATGTTAATCACTGGGAAATAGGAGCTGCAGCAGCCAGACCACTCCAATGGAACAATCTGAATCAGGGTAAGTTTGATTGAGCAAAAAAGTCCTGCTGACTGTGTGATGAAGAGGCAGGGTGGGTGACACTGACAGGCCCTGCAGTCAGCAGCTGCGGATTTTATGTGAAGGGCAGACGGATCTGGAAAATGGGAAGAGCCAACCGTCAATAACATCTTGGGGGTGTGGGGGTTCAGGGCACCTCCCCACACTCCTTGTATACCACCCATCACAGGTAGAAACTTAGGAAATAAAATGCGCTTGTAACATCATAAGGCGCAGGTGTGTACACGTGGATACTGATGTAGAGACAAGAGAAAACTCGTTTTTACTGCAGACAGCCAAACAGGGCACCAGGGGTTTTCTTTGTTCACTCCATGCAGAAGTTCATCACTCCCTCAGTGTTCCTAGCATCCCTGTAACAATAACGTGGACTTGACCGTAGTTAAACTGCCACAGTAGAGAGCATAGATCATCGATAAGTCAGCAAATATTTTTTAGCTGTCTACTGGGTATGAGGATTGGCGTGTTAGGTATCTGGGGGAACAGAGAGAGATCCCATGATTCCTGCCAGTAAATGTTAGCCTGCTAAATGAGTAATACTGGTAATGAGCTTTATAGGAGCACTACGTCTCTCTTCAAGAAAATAGGTTATCTGCTGGGCAGAATTAATTATATTTTCAGGAATGAGAAAGAGGCGAGGACTGGGGATACTTGAAATTTATGGCGCATATATAACAACTCACAGAGTCACACTTTCTATATCCCACTGAGAAAAATTTTCCTTTTGTACACAAGACAGTCATTTGTATCTGGCCCTCCGTAGGCCACCCCAGGGTATTTCTGACAAAAATAAAATAAAATAAAATTTTAAGTTTTCATTCAGAGCCATGGAATAATCTGGAGTCTCTACCACACATCGAAAAGGCTGGTAAAAGTCAGATTGCCCACCAAAGGGTCACCACAAATCAAGTTGAAAACACCGATGGCTCCCTGAATCCTTTGATCTGCTTATTGACAATATAAGATGACCACTGTGCTGTCAATCTAGCTGTCATTAAGTATTTGGCTCTGTAGTGATGCCATTTGGATTTTGTGGCCTCTTTCATTTAGAAGTCTTAGAAGAGAAAATAAGTACATTTCATTATCAGCATTTGATTGCATAAGATAAACAAATACAAATTAAATGGCCATCTCTAAATCACACCCATCATTTTTCATGAGCCCACACTGTTCCTTCTTTCTTTGGCTCTTTCTGGCCAATAATACCTCTCTAATAGTAATACTGGTAACAGCTACTTAGTATGATACCTCCTATAGGCCAGGAATTAGAGATGCTTTACCCATATTATTTCATTTAACTACATTCTCAGGTCTGATTAATAATAAAATTCTGCAGAGTTTTCTAGAACTTTAACTTTGAAACACTGATTAACAAGCATGTAGCCAAAACTTAGATTTTCCAAATGAGGACACCAATACTGAAAATTATTAAATGCCTAGTTTATAATCTTTTGATTTACTGTTACAAAAGTATGACTTATACATGACTCAAAAAGCATGGCCAAGAATACAAAGCACATGCAAAAAGATTAAGATATTCTGGTCAAAGAAGGATGTTATACCCAAAGCTAAAATAAAGATAGGCAGGTTAAGTTGACAGTCAGTATATTCAGCATCTAAAATTGATAAAGGGAATTGTTATCTTGAATATACTAGGAACTCCTTCAAATCAACAACAATCCCAATGAACCCAAGAGAAAATGGGTGAAGTATTTAGAAAGGGAAAGTGGAGAAAGAGAAGCCCAAAAGGATGAGCACATAAAAGGTATGTAAATTCACTAGTAACTAGGAAAAAGTGCAAATTAAAACAATGAGAAGGCATTTTATATCAGATTGGCAAAAACTGGAAAAGTGAGTAACTACCAAGATTGGTAAGGATGTGGGAAGCTGGACTCATTTGGGCTCTGCTGATAGCAGTGTAAACCTAATTAGCCTTTCTGGAGAGAAGGTTATCACCAGAGAGAAGTATTTATAAGACTGCCGTATGATGTTGGCTACACAGCAGAACTTGGCTCCACAAGATGCCTATATTTAAAAAGTCAAAAAGAGACAGCAACTTATATGTTGTGGGAAATATTTTCTTATAAGAGAGAAAGGAGGCTGTTTTATCAATAGTTTCAAACTCTTTTTTTTTTTTAAGATTTTATTTATTTATTTACTTGTCAGAGAGAGAGAGAGCGAGGGCACACACAAGCAGGCAGAGTGACAGGCGGAGAGAGAAGCAGGCTCCCTGACGAGCAAGGAGCCCGATGTGGGACTTGATCCCAGGACCCTGGGATCAAGACACGAGCCGAAGGCAGTGGCTTAACCGACTGAGCCACCCAGGCATCCCGGTTTCAAACTCTTTACTAGAAATTGAGACCAGCAAAAAAACTGAACATTTTTTTCCAACGTAGTTATATGTTTAGAGAGAGTAAGAAAGATAATCTTTTTTTTTTTTTTTAAGGTTTTATTTATTTGAGAGAGAGAGAGAGGGAGAGCACAAGTTGGGTGAGGAGCAGAGGGACATGCAGACTACTGCTGAGCACAGAGCCCAACACGGGGTTTGATTCCAAGACCCTGAGATCATGACCTGAGCTGAAGGCAGATGCTTAATGGACTGAGACACCCAGGTGCGCTGGGAGAGAATCTTAAGCAGCCTCCATGCCCAGCGCAGAGCCCAACGTGGGGCTTGATCTCACAACCCTGAGATCATACCCTGATCCAAAATTGAGCGTCAGATGCTTAAGTAACTGAGCCAGGCACCCCAAGGAGATAATTTTTAAAACCCTTAATATCCTATATATTCATATAACCACATGGTTCATCTAAAAAATAATGAGTTAAAAAAAGAAACAAAAAAAAAAACCTCAGATAAAATGTAGACTACATCACAAACACTTGCCATATAAATGAAGAATAGATAAACGTACAACATTATTCTATATTTTACAAGTATAGTTCAGGTCATACATAAAGCATAATAGAGTATGAGGTGGGAGAGGTTGGATGAAAGAGATAGGGATAAAAAGGAGGGAATAAATGAATGAATGAATGAATGAATAAATAAATAAATAAATAAATAGCATTATAATACTTGTCATGACATGTGCTATGAACTTTTAGCAATAATTAACCCAGTTCTCTGCACTTGAGATCCAATAATCAAAGTGCTCCCCATTATACAGCTTTTTAATAGCAAAGACAGAACTTGTAGCTAAGTTAACAAGACTTTCAGTCCCTAATCTTACCCTCTTTCTATATTGTGTATTGTTCTTATACTAAATTATGCCACACTATATTCATGCAATAAGGGTTATTATAATATAATCTGAAGGGTCCCTGGGCTCAGTTGGTTAAGCAGCTGCCTTCGGCTCAGGTCATGATCCCAGTGTCCTGGGATCGAGTCCCATATTGGGCTCTTTGCTCGGCAGGCAGGGAGCCTGCTTCTCCCTCTGCCTCTGCCTGCCACTCTGTCTGCCTGTGCTCGCTCGCTCGCTCTCCCTCTCTCTCTCTCTGACAAATAAATAAATAAATAAAATCTTTAAAAAAAATAATCTGAAGATATTTATTAAGCAACAATTCTGTGCAAGAGATTGATTGATTGAGTCCTAAGAATATAGCTTAGAAGGGTAAGCCAAATAAAACTTGTCTGAGTTAGGTCCAGGTCCATTAAAAAAAGGAAGGAGAAAAAGCCCCCTAAAAACAGAAATTGCTTTTCACTAAATCTTTAAAGCAACATGAGCTTATCCTAAAGTTTCTGCATAGTATAACACCCAGAAGGAATTCCCAAAAATGTTATTTACCCAGTGGTGTGCCCAACAGCTATTCATACTGACATCTGCTCCCTCCAAAATTCATCTCCTGTATTCTCTCAACAGCTCCAAACTTTCTCTCACACCCTCTTCTCCAACTTTTGGATTTGTTTTAGTTTTTCCTCTTCCTAATATAGTTACTTCTAATTTCTCATTTTGAGCTCTTCAGCTCCACTTATAACCCTAATCGGCAGAACAAAAAGCTAGCAGGTAAGGTCCAAGGGGGAAAGGTTATAAATACTTATACAGGGCCACAATCCCTTTGAACCCAGAAGTATCTCATTATTTCAGATTTTTCAGGCTTTTGGAAGAAATGTGGTACATAAAAAAATACCACTAAGGAGATTGGGCTGCACTAATGTAAGAATGGTTACATTATTTTTCCTCTAGCAGAACATTAATATTCACACTATATGGGATAGCGATGTCAGTTTGAGTCAAGTTTTGGCTCCAAATAAGTTCAGATTGGGTCAAGTTTTGCTGTAAAATGAGTTTTTAAGAGCATGATTTTTATAGCCTTTTGAATTATGAAATTGAGGATAAGGGGATGTGGTTCTGTACATCAGTCTCAAGGCTCATAATCATGAGTTAATTTGTCTAAAACAAGCACTCAGATGCTTTTTCAAGACCAGAGGAGGTATACATAAAGAGGGGTAGGGTGGGCATAGAGGTACAAAAAACAAATGTAACAAACAGAAAAGGCAGATAGATACTAACCCAACAATAAGCAATCATTACTTCAGTGGCTAATGGTCTAAACAGACCAGTTAAAAGACAGGTTCTGAGAGGGGATTAAAAAAAACCACAAGATTCTAATGTATGTGTCTATTAAAAACCTACTTTAAATACAAAGACTTAGATAGTTCAAAAGTTAAGGGATGGGGAAAAACGTGCCACACTAACCATAATCAAAAGAATGTTGGAGTAGCAATGTTAATTTCAGAAGTAGGCAATTTCAGGGGTGCCTGGGTGGCTTGGTTGGTTAAGCAACTGCCTTGGACTCAGGTCGTGATTTCAGAGTCCCAGGATCCAGTCCCGCATTGGGCTCCTGGCTCTGCAGGGAGTCTGCTTCTCCTTCTGCCCTTCTCCACTCTCATGTTCTCTGTCAATTTCTCTCTCTCTCAAATAAATAAATAAAATCTTAAAAAAAAAATAAAAGGAAGCAGGAAATTTCAGAACAAAGGAGGTTACCAAAGAGTAAGAGGAATATTACATATAAAGCACCTGCTATGAGTCTAACATCTGTACAGATTTTTTTCACTTAAATTATCTCATTTATCCCTCATAAAAATCCAATTGGTATATAGCATCTGCTCCATGTTTGAGAATAAGAATTAGTAAAAATGCAAAAAAATAGCTTTGCATCAACCTCTTCTATTACTATATTGAAACAGCAAACAGAAAATCAGCATTTGAAAAGTGCAAACTGGCACTCAACACACCATTATGTTTGTTAGTCTCCTATTACATTGATTGTTGTCACATGAGGCTATTGAAAATGGCTCACTCTGCTTGCAGGTAGGCAAGAGACCTAGGGAGATGAGTGATCAGCTGAACCTTTCACACTAGCCTGTTGCCACATATGATATGTGACCATCTTGCTTCATAGGCTACCCTTTCTGGCGGCAATTTCCACTGTTTCCCAGTGGCCTGATGTTGTGTTTACTATGTGCTTAGTACATTTCATCTGCCTGCCAGGTTTGAGTTTGCTCGACTTAATGCAGCTCCTGCCTTGTGTCCTGCTACCATTTATCATCCACAAACATCTCACCCTGCAGAGCAGAGCTAGGAGGAGTGTGGCTTCAGTGTTGCTGGGCTGGCTGGAATCCAGGGTCTCCTTGCCAGTGATCTGCAATTCTACTTAATAATAGAAAGGGCTGATGCTGAGGCTGGTAGAACTGCCTGAGAAATTCACATGCTGCCTAGTCTACAGCTGGTTATCAGTGCCCTGTACTTCAGTATTTCGGGCTACTAACCTCGTTCATGGCTACCTGACCCTTTGGATCCCCAATCTTTTATACTTCCCATTACAAAGCAGATAGCATATTATTTTGGTCTGATGTGGGAAATGGCATGGTTTGGGATACTTTTATAATAATGAGAGAGGTGGTATCTTTTCCTTATTAAGTATACTTAGCAATTCATTAACTTACATAAGAAACCAAAACATTGATTCCATATTACAAATATTATTTTAAAAACACTGTCAATCAACTGTAGAATTTTAGCAAATAATACCCAGATCAGACTTCAAAAACA
This sequence comes from Taxidea taxus jeffersonii, assembly GCA_003697995.1. Lineage (NCBI taxonomy): Eukaryota > Metazoa > Chordata > Mammalia > Carnivora > Mustelidae > Taxidea > Taxidea taxus. Next base: position 3,130 of record ML093316.1, on the reverse strand, counting down.
AAATGAAACAAATAAGCAAATAGTTTAGCCTGGATATTAGTGCTGTAGGCCTCCTCTATTCTTGGCTTGGAGTTTTGTACATATTAGTTTTATTTAACACACTCTTATATTGTGATTATTATATGCCAGGTACTCTTTTAAGTACTTTGCCTGTATGAACTCATTTAATGCTTGTGACAAGTGTATGAATCAGGTACTGTTATTTCCCTGTTTTATTGACAAGGGCACAAGAAGCTGAAGTAGTAACATGGAAGTCACACAGCTACACAGTGGCAGAGCGGGGAGTCCAACCAGGCCAAGGTGCTACATATTTGGAGTTGTAACCACCTCTGTGTTATATCATCTGACACACAATAGTGTATCCCCAGTGGTGAATTTCATAACTACTTCAAGCCAAACTCCAACTCCTATAGAAACATTTTATTACTCTCTGTAACAAATCATAGGGACACCCTAGATGTTTACTAATTGCAAAAGAACTAGACAAGGCATAAAGGAGTTCAGTTTCCATCTCAAACTAACAGTTAAGTGGGACAGTGAAGTTTAGTGAATTGCTCACAGAAGCCAACTGAGATTTAGAGTGCTGAGAGGAAAAATCTGACAAAAATTCTATTTCCCAAAGTCACGCTGACTGGACCCCTTGGATGAACTTCAAAGATCAACAGTGTTAGCTGAGTGGGGCAGCAAGACCTAGGTGAAAGACAACAGACTGGGGATCACAAGTACAAAGTTCTAGTCTTCCTCCTATCCTGGAATAACTATATGCGGGTGTCAGAATATAAACCTGTAGTTTCTGGAGTCAGACAAACCGAGTCCTCAACCTGGCGTCCCCATTTCCTCCCTGTGCATTTTTGAGGGGTGCGAACATAGCTCCTCACTCTCCTTTCCTTCTACCATTTTGAAAATTAACTGACAACGTCCAGCTAGATGAAGCAACTTTACTTAAATGGAGTTCCTTTCCTCTGGCAGCCAATGAAATTACATGTAGCTATATATATATAAGTACTAGCTTTGTAACTAGGTCCAAGGCTATCTTCTGGGAATACAAAGTGAAAGAGTCAAGGTTCCTGTCTTCAAAAGCTCGGTCTAGTGGTAAAGATAGATGTTTAAGCGTCCTGAGGTGGAGATAGATCAAATTATTAGAGGCTGACAAAGAAAAGTAGTATAGAGGAAGCTTCACAGGGGAGATGTTGTTTCACCTGAGTTGAGAATGCGTGAAACTGGGGGGCCCGGTAGAAGGATGAACAGGATCTGAAGATACACTTGGGAGAAACTGAGAGAGCAAGAAGTCTGTAAAGAGATGGATAATGGAGGGGTAATCCCATGGAATATGGAGGTGTCAGCTTAACCACTGGGAAAGATGAGCTTATCAACGGTCCTCAAGGTGTGGTCTGGGAAGCCTCCGCATCACCTGGGAACTTGCTAGAAATGCATTTCTCATGACCCACATCAGACCTACTGAATTAGAAACCCTGGGGATGGGATCCAGAAATCGTGATTTCACAAGTTCTGCAAGTGATTTTGATGTAGGCTAAACCACTGACAAGAAGCAAAAAGCAAAGCCCCCGAATACTCCCTTTTGTATGAGTCTTACTCCCTCACTTTTCAGCTGGCTCTTTCAATGTGTTCTTTTTATGCTAATAGGGACTAATAGGTAAGCCCAACCCTGTTTAAACATGAGGAAGTTTGAATCAAATTATACTTATGGAAGCTGAGAATTCCTAGGAGAAAAACTAGGGAGCAAGACAGAAACAAATTCTATCTGGCGATTCTGAGTATTTATGGAAAGAGGTTTTGAGCTGTAATTCACATTGTGTAGGCATGCGTTCCTTCATCTCTGTTTGTTTCAAAACTGAGTATTGTTAGTGATATTTTCTCTGCATGCTTGATTCAGAAACAAATGTGCCACCTTTCTGTCAAGTGGGATGACCTCCACCAGTGTGACTAAGTTTGGGAAAACTATCTTTTGATGTTAGAGATCACCATGCTGATGAAAGCAAAAGCAATGGAATGTTCCTCTGAGCCAAAGGCTCCATAAACATAGAGCTCATGGACCAAGTATTTTTAGACAGTGCCATCACACAGAATATTATATATTAATAAGCATGGTGAGGAAATAGGAAGGGTAACTATTTAGGTATTAGGTAAGGATGTTAGTTAAGGATGAACTTGATTGATTTACTATATTGTGACAAATGTAACAAAATAAAAACATTAAAAAAAAGTAGAGCTAAAGAAAATATTTTTTTTAAAAAGGATGAACTTGATTTTAGCGTTTCAGTTTAGGGCAACAAATTTTTGTTGTTGTTGTTGTTGTTTAATATTTTCATTCATTTATTTGACAGACAGAGATCACAAGTAAGCAGAGAGGCAGGCAGAGAAAGAAGGAGGGGGAAGCAGGCTCCCCGCTAAGCAGAGAGCCCGATGTGGGGCTCCATCCCAGGACCCTAAGATGATGACCTGAGCCAAAGGCAGAGGCTTTTTTTTGTGTGTGCCCACTATACCAATTTATTTTTCCACCTAAAATATGTCTTTTTTTTTCTTTAAGCTTTTTTATTTAAACATATAATGTAACCCCACCACCCTCTCCCAACCCCTCTCCCCCCCAAAACCCCCTCAGTTTGTTTTATGACATTAAGAGTCTCTTTTGGTTTGTCTCCCTCCCGATCCCATCTTCTTTCATTTTTTCTTTTCCTACCACCTTAACCCCTACCCCCGTTGCATCCCCACTTCCTCATATCAGGGAGATCATGTGATAGTTGTCTTTCTCCAGTTGACTTATTTTGCTAAGCATAATACGCTCTAGTTCCATCCATGTCATTGCAAATGGTAAGATTTCATTTCTTTTGATGGCTGCATAGTATTCCATTGTATATATATACCACCTCTTCTTTATCCATTCATCTGTTGATGGACGTCTAGGTTCTTTCCATAACTTGGCTATTGTGGACATTGCTGCTATAAACATTTGGGTACATGTGCCCCTTTGGATCACTACGTTTGTATCTTTAGGGTAAATACCCAGTAGTGCAATTCCTGGGTCATAAGGTAGCTCTATTTTCAATTTTTTGAGGAACCTCCATGCTGTTTTCCATAGTGGTTGCACCAGCTTGCATTCCCACCAACAGTG
>RCUC01001353.1:0-27244 GCA_003697995.1 Taxidea taxus jeffersonii | reverse complement strand
GCCAAAAATGAGTAAAGAAATAATAACAACAACAACAAAAACAACAAACAAAAAACAAAAAACAAAAACCTTCCTCAACTTTATTATTTAGGCATCTAGTTATGTTAGTTGTACTAAAAAAAATAAAAATAGTTACAAAAATTGACAAAAGCCATGACATTTTTTTCTGACTTCTCTTTCATCCTTACAGTCTCTATAGCTGAAACGTCCCTGCCAACTCTTCCCCCTGCCTCATGCCCACCCTAGTATCAAGTTTCCATTATCTTTTTCCCTGGGTAACTGAAATATTCCCCTCTGCTGCCTTGTTTCCAATGTCTTTCATTTCTAATCCAGTGTTTTGCAAGCTGTGGACTGTGTTATGTTATGAAATCATTTAGTGTGTCATAACCAGCATTTTAAAAATAAAAGGAATAGGGGTGCCTGGGTGGTTGAGTGGGTTAAGCCTCTGCCTTCGGCTCAGGTCATGATCTCAGGGTCTTGGGATCAACCTCTGCTCAGCGGGGAGCCTGCTTCCTCTTTCCTCTCTGTCTGCCTCTCTGCCTACTTGTGATCTCTCTCTCTGTCAAATAAATAAATAAAGTCTTTAAAAAAATTTAAAAAAATAAAAGGAATAGAACAGAACAGAGCAAAATAGAGGAGAACAGAACAGGAAAAAAAATCAGACTGTTTGTAAAAGTTTTGCTGAAGGTGTATGCATATGCAAACTCAGGCTCTAGCCTCCCTTTGTAGCTTATTTTACAACACTTCTCTACTCATACCTAGAATGTCCATTGTGTTGGAATACCCATTATTTTTCAAACACGCCCTGAGATTCCTAATGCCATGATTTTTCACATGCTGTTCTTTCTTCTGGAGCAGTGGCTTTCAACCAGGGGGAATGATATTGCTCCCTGTGGACATTTGACAATGCCTGGAGACATTTTTGTTTTCATAGCCGGGGAGGAGTGGGGTGCTATTGGCATCTAGTAGGGAGAGGGCCGGGATACCGCTAAATATCCTAAAATGAAGAGAACAGTCCCCCACAGCAAAGAATTATTGGGTCTCAAATGTCAGTACTATTAAGACTGAGAAAGCCTGTTCTAGAGCAGAGGATCACAAAAAGCTACAGCATCTAAATCACTTGAGAAACTTATAAAACATGGAGTTCGGGGCTCTGTAGATCTGAGGTGGGGCCCCAAAATGTGCATTTCTAACAAGTTCCTCTGAGATACTGAAGCTGCTGGTCAGGGACCACAAAACCATTGTCCAGACTGAAGGGACCTCGGTTTTCGCCAGGGCTTAACATTACCCAACTAAGGCTTTAGAGGCCACCCCCTTCATAGAGCATGTTGGTATCAGCTCAATTTCTCGGATTCCTGCAGCAGCTGGTCCCTGTCTTCAGTGTCACGCTCTCTCACTTCTATCACTGCCCCCTGGAACTCTCTCTCCCTTGTGCTCCATTCACCCAGTCCCATGGGTGACTTACACTCACCTTCCACTTCTTACTTCTCCAAAGCACTTTGGGCAGCCTCCCTGCCTGAACAAAACACAACCATGGCAGGCATCTCCCCAGCCAATTGTCTGCAAGCCTCTTTCTCTCTGCTCACCCCTGCACATTGGGGATTATCAAAGTATTAGGGAAAGCACTGGAGCATGAAAGGTTATATAAGTCCTTTTCAGGCACTTAGGTGGGAAACTGAGTAACCAAGGGACAAAATGACTGAAGTGACAAAAAACAATAAAGAAGGGTAAAGGTCACCTATAAAGAGCATAAGTGCATTGCAACCTCATTTTTGTTCTTCGCTATTTTGCCCAGAATCAGCACTGTCTACCACCTTCATGCTGGGCAGTGAAAAAGAACATGAAGAACAAAAGGAGAGATAAGCGACAAGGAGTCTCTTAGCATACCTTGGAGACTTAACGTGCATCACGCATGAAATAATTGCATTCTGAATGTGAGCTTTTACCTAGTCAATTTCCTGTACAGTTACAACTCCACTGTCATTTTCACTCAGATCCCCCATGTAGGACTTTTTAAAAATGTAATTTTGCTTTAATCATATCATCAAAACACACGATTTTTAAACATTCTGTTCTCCCCAAAAGAAGTGTGCCCACAGTGGATATTTTGAATCCTTTTTTAGCCAGGAAAAGACTGTCACACCTTAAATTAAGTGCCATGAGCAAGAATTTAATTTAGACCTAATAAGACAGTTATTGTATGTTAAATACCATATGGTTATTAAAAACATATTTATTGAGGTTTAACAGGTATGTCAAGACAAAACTCCATAAACAGCAGGAATTGCTAATGCAGTTATAGATTCTCAGATCAGGCAATGTATCTTGTGAATGGATATACTTTATATTACACCATTAAAAATAATAATAAAGAATCTCCAAGGGCCTCTATCAGGGAGGGCAAAAGGGACAGTGAATTTGTGTACTGCTGCTCACCCCTAGAGACCCAGGATCAGTTCCTATTTGAGATGGTCATGAAAAATGAGCTTGGGGGTCTTCCCTTCATCCTCATTTGTGCTCTGTGCAAAGCCAACTGTATCATTTGGCATGATTGATGAGGGCCATTTATGGGAGCTTGCTGGGGGAGGGGGAGAAGAGTTTAGGAGGAGTCACTTGGAATAAGTCAGGGGGAGAGGACTTGTGGAGACCTAGCCCAGGTTTCTGATGCTTACCAATTCTCATTTCACTTGGAAACTTTAAAATGCACATGTGTGAATATGTATGTGTGTGTGTGTGTGTGTGTGTGTGTGCGTGTTTACATTCACGCAGTCACACATGCAGAATATCATATAGGAAGTGCTCAAGAACAGAGATAATCAAGCCAAAGTAGTGGTGTTTGAAAATATTGGTTTTTTACATCATGTACCAAGTGTGGTGTCCTCCAAAGTTGCCACATTGCTTGAAAGAAAACCAGGCTGGAAGGAAAGAGCCTTCTCACCTTATGGCCCAGCTCTCCTCCAGCTGAAATGGCAGGGATCCGCCAAGGCTTGTGTTTATGGCCCCATGTGCCGACGCTATGGCAATGCCCCTAAGACAATGGCGCCTGTTCAAGAGGATGACTTCACAGGAGGTGCAGGCCAAGGCACTTCAGATGGGCCATGAGTAAGAACCAGCAAAAACTAATATCCTTAACAGTTAGCAAACATGTCGAAGGAAATTATTCATAATATTTGAAGAGCAGTGAGGTCCAAGTTTGGAGTGAGCAGCTGTTGGTCTCCAGGTTTTCCCCAGTGTATTAGCCCCTTCTTAAGAGAGTCAATGTTCTGCTCTTGCTAAGATTTCAAATGCCAAGCCCCAGAATTCCCTCAGCTGCTTTTCACACAAAAGATTTCTGGATGCCTCCCTGTAGTTCTGCAGGTACGCAGCCAGGTCTCTAGGTGGTGACCTAGAAAAGATATTTGTGTGGAATATTCAGCTGTCTTTAGAGCCATGTTTGGAATTCTTCCCACTCTTCTCGGAGGCTTGTGCATGCATGTGTGTGCGCATGTGTGTGTGTGTGTGTGTGTGTGTATGTGTGTGTGTGTGTGTGTTAGAGAGAGAGAGCAAGGTGGGGGGAGTGAGGAAGAGAATCATCACGTCAGCACAATGAACAGGCCCAACTGCATGAGGATAATTATGTTTTACAGTTTTGCTAAACACAAGAAAGTATTTTCTCAGGCCATTTAATTGAAACAACATCATGGGTTATACCTTCATTGTAATAAAACTCCACTGTGTGTCCAAGTGCCAGGGGATTTATTAACTTGCTCCGAGCTCTGAGAATCAGCAGGCAGGGTCAGACGCAGCTAGTGATGATGACATCATCGGTTTTGGCAGCTCTTTTCAACTGGTGTTGAGTGAGGTAATGTCCCCAAAATTAAAACTGACAGCAAGATTAATGATGATAGATTCACTGACTTTTTTCATGATTTAAATTGGTGTTCTGTTTCTTCCATTCCGGACAGCCAAGAGAGTTTCGTGCCATTAGCCTGGCATATCAGCAAAGCCAGATAACAGGAGCCCCTTTTCCCTGCCGCCTGGGGACAGGCTGGGACTTCGGGGCTGGAGGTGATTTAGAGATAAGCCAAGGGAAGGCACAACCTCAAGTCTTTCACAGAGATCAGCACGGTGCGACATGCTGCCTTTATCAGATCAGCAGATACATGCATTATGTTGGTTATTTTGGTGGATGAATGGGTATGTGCTCTTCTAGGGGTTGCTGTGTGCAAAGAATACCTCATATAATCTTGTTACTGGGTCAGAATTTGCAATCCCTGGAACTGGAGCTGGGCTGATCTTGCCCTTTTACTTTCTGTACTGAAAAGATTTGCTGAGGATACTAGAATAGAAGCATGAAGAAAATTCTAAGGCAGAAGATTGGAAGATGCATAAGCTGCATGGAAAAGATCCATTTGGGAGCCATCTTAGAGACTCTCATATCCTAGAAACAACTATCATCTTCATTAACTGATTACTATCCCCACTCTACTGTCAACTTCTTAAGGGCAGAAATTAACTGTTTCCATTTTTGTAATTCCAACAATGACCACAGAAACATACAGCAGGCACTAAAAAATATTTTTTGAAGGTATGTTACTTAAGGAAGATGCCTTAAGGATTTCTCATAAGAAACTGAGACTTCTAATTAGGTTTATGAAGTATACTTTGAAATAATGAAAACACTTTTCTTTGAAAACACGGTCAAATTTATCATAATCACTAGTCCATCTGGACACGTCTCACTGGCCTGAAATAGTGTGGTCTACTGTTTCAGAAAAAGGAAAAAAAGAATGAAAAAAAGAAAAAAGGAAAAATCCAACATGACATATGATGATATAATAAACAGTCATTCAGCAGGATGGCAAAATTAGAGAATGTCCTCAGTGTAATCTCATTGTGAGTGTGATGTTTTCTTCCCAAATGAAATCCATCTGTAGGTTCAGGGATTATCTCACAATCTTACTTAGAATTGATCCTGTTGGGAGTGGGGGGTTACAGTTGGAAAGGAAATGTCCTGTCTTAAAAGACGGAATGTAGGGTCCACTTGGCAGTGGGTGAGGAGCGGGAATTCACTGTGGCTCTTCCTGGTAAGTCTCATCTCTAAATAGAGCATTCACTGTCTCCAGAGTCAGCAGACATTGCAGCTAGTCCTTGCCCCACCCTGAACTAGCTTAAACGTTTTGGGTAAGTCCCTTCCCTGTCTTGGGGCCTCTGTTTCCCCAACCGTCCACTGTAAGGTGAGCGAGTAAAGTCAACAAGCACCAAGGCTGTTTGCAGGCCAGTCATTCTCTGGTGCTAGAGGTTTAATTGCTCTTGAAAGGGGCAGACCCAGACATATCAAGTGGACTATACTTTATACTCCTTGCTCCAGCTGTTCAAACAAAGTCAGCCCCACCCCACCGCAAAGTTGAGGGTACTGGTTGGGATAAAAAGACAGGTTTCCCCCAACCTCTGTTCTTTTGGTGATCTAGGCTCCAAACATTTTGTTTCTAACAGGTTCTGACACTTTTCCACATTTTTCTTACCATATTTCTCCATCATTTCTTTCTCTCCTAACCCAAATGTGTCATTCTTTTCATACAGAACATCAAATTGTGGATGGAGGGATTGGAGGGAGTGTCAGGTTTCACTGATGAGAAGTATAGGGGATGAGACCCTACTAATGCCCCTTTGTCTCCACCTATGACATTTCCTTTTGAAAAGAATTACTATATTTGACATCTTTGGAGTGTTTATCTGGCTTACAAAGGTCCCCTTTGCTAGGCACTGTCCTCTGATCCACAAGTGTAAGGCTGGGACTTCAGCAACCAAGTCTGTACTGAATGATGTCTACCTCACTGGCCATGGCTGCCCAGAACAAAATGGGTGGTTGAATCACGCTGGAGCATTGGAAAATCCTCATTGTTTGGAGGCTAGAATCCTCCCCACTCTGCAATACAATGATTTGTGAATTACAACCCTAACTTTTCACCCTACTTTGCCTTATTTGGACAAGATGAAGAAGGTTAACATGAAGAGGGTGCCCAAGCACTGTGTGGAGTGAGGAGGGATAATACAGTATTATGAGCGCCAGTTCAGGGAGGCAGGCTTTCAGAAACTCCGGGATGGGAGACTGAAATGTTGTCCCAGGACACCTAGCACTGGCTTTGCTTTTTTCAAGATGACGAGGCAGCCTTGTTGGTGAATTTGGTTCAGCAACCAGGAGAGCCCATTTTTCGTAAACAGTTCCTTACACCAGAAGTTCTTATCCCAGCTAACCCTTAGAATCAATCACTTGGGTAGCATTTCTAAACTGCCAAAACCTGAACTCCTATTCCAGATTTTGATCTATTAGCCTGGGCGGCAGGGGGTGGGGGGAGGGAGGAGGCATTAGAATATTTTTTTTGAAAGCTACCCAAGTGATGCAGCCAAGGTCAGGAGCCACTTTCCTAAATTAAAGCCCTAGAATGTAAGCTTGAAATCTTCCATGATGGTGATATAAGTCTAAATGTTAAAGGGCAATGGTGGAACCAGAAGTGAGCATCCATCTTTCTACTACAAGGTCCCTAGAGTTGCATAGAGTGTTGGTTACAGTTGTGTGCCCTGTAGAGGACCGAAAGGCCCAGGGAAAAGTCACAACAAGATATGTTATCTCTGCCTCTGCTCTGTGCAGCCACCTCCTCTCCACTGAGCCCTACATCCCAGGCCAAAACTGGAACATTTTTTTCCCCCTACCAATCCAGTAAACCTACCAACACTGCATTAATCAGCTAGACAGAAATGTTACTCAGTGATTGTTAATTTATGTCCAATGATAAAAGATACAGGATGCCAATAGAAGTATGAACAAGGAGAAGGTGGTTGATAACACTGTATGACTTCTCAAACTGCAATTTTAGTTGGAGTACCATGAGGCCAGCACTCTGCCCTAGTCTAAGGATAAAGACTCAGCTTACCACAGCAAATCTGGGGTGACCAACTATCCAGGTTTGTCCTGCTTTTAGCACTAAAGTCACTTGTTCCAGGAAACTCCTCAGTCCTGGGAAAACTGTTGTTCATCATCTTTCCTGCCCAGATTTGCAAAGAACTGACTATGGAAGTTTCCTTTCAAAGTTAGAAACATTTCACTGTTGGACATGACTGCTCATCTCTATCAGTGCTAAGCATGACTTTCATGCTGCCTGTTCCCAAACCTCTGACAAACTAAGGGTGACTTTAGAGTGGAGGTAATAAATCTCTTCTAAAGCTGAACATTTTCCATCCAAAGCCCTGATAATAATAGAGGTCAGAGAATAGATACTAAAATTTATTCCTGAAACTACGCAACCCAACTCAAGCCTTCTTGGGGCCTTCTCCCCAGGGGATTTGGAATTAGGACCTAGAGAGACTCAGTTAATCTCTTCCAGTGACTGAGGGGTAACGCACATACCAGGAGCTGTTGACAGCCAGGTGCTGCAAAGGCAACTGTTGAAGAAAGGAAACCAGTCTACAGTGAGAAAATGTTAAAAAGGCACCTAGGCAGAAGCAGAGAGGAGAGAAAGAGAAAGACAACTGCTTGGGGTTCTGCATGGGTCACTATTTTTTTCTTCCATGCCCATTCTGATTCCCATCAGAACTCCTGTTCTTTAGTTTCATAAAATCCTCATGACCCCCTTGTATTTTTCAGTTGCAAGCCTAGAAAAGCTTACCCAAATTGACTTAAGCGAGAGAGTTTATTGTTTCATATTAATGTACAGTGTGGGAAATATCAGCTTCAGGCATTGCTTGATCAAGGCCTCAAGTAATGAACTGTTTCTCTTTCTCCATCATTCGGTTCTAGTCCTTAGTAGAACTTCCTCTCAGCTCTTTGGCAGGCTCACCTCTCATACTCGTAAGATGTTTCCCAGGATCTCCCAGCACTATTCCCTGATAAGTTTATTCTCAGTGGCCAAAGTGAGAACCTTTCAACAGGATGGCCAGTAAAAGTCTTTTTCTTCTCAGTGGCTCAAACTGGCCATACTTAGCCAATACCTGGGACCTAGAAGAATGTGCTGCTCTGGCTGGCAGACCTGAATTACATGGCCAGGCTTGTGCCAAAGGAAAAGCCAGCTCTACTGAAGTCCATGGGTTGAGAGGTGAAAGAAGTGAGTGACCAGGAGGAGTCAAGATGGCGAAGAAGTAGCAGGCTGAGACGACATCAGGCAGCAGGAGATCAGCTAGATAGCCTATCAAACCATTCCAAACACCTACGAATCCAACAGGAGATCGAAGAGAAGAAAAACAACAATTCTAGAAACAGAAAATCGACCACTTTCTAAAACGTAGGACCAGCGGAGAAGTGAATCCAACGCGATGGGTAGATAGACCCCAGGGGGAGGGGCCGGCTCCCGGCAAGCGGCGGAACACTGGAGCACAAAATCAGGACTTTTAAAAGTCTGCTCCAGGGAAGGACATCACTCCAGAGGCTAAACTGGGGTGAAGACCTCACGGGGACAGCGTGGACTCAGGTCTCACAGGGTCACAGAAAGATCAGAGGTGTCTGAGTGTCGCAGAGCTCACAGATACTGGAGCAGGGAAGCCGGCTGCGGAGACAGAGCCGAGGTTTCCTGGAGCCGTGGTCTGTGACATGGGCCGGTGCTCTGTGACACGGGCCGGTGCTCTGTGCGAGGGGTCCCCACAAGATCCGGGGAGACTCCGACTTGGGAGAGCTCAGGGATCTACGGGGTTCGGAGACTCCAGGTGGGACTCTGCCAAAGACAGAGAAGCTTGGTCACAGGCTAGGTGAGCTCGGAGCGCTCCCAGAAGCCAGTGAGATGGGACTGATTATGCATGATTTTCTCCGGGCGAGGCCGGAGGCTGGGGAGATGGGAATGATTAAGCGCTTTTCTCTGAAGGTGCACTGAAGACTGGGGCCTCTAGCTCTCGGCTCCTCCGAACCGGAGATTGGGAGGCCGCCATTTTCATTCCCGTCCTCCGGAACTCTACGAAAAGCATTCAGGGAACAAAAGCTCCCAAAAGCGAACCTGAGAGGATTACTTAGCCCGGCCCCTGGTAAGGGCGGTACAATTCCGCCTGGGGCAGAGACAACGTGAGAATCACTACAACAGGCCCCTCCCCCAGAAGATCAACAAGAAATCCAGCCAAGACCAAGTTGGCTTAACAAGGAGAACAGCATATTCTTATCTGGACAAAATGACAAGGTGGAAAAACTCACCACAAAAAAAAGAACAGGAGGCAGGACTGAAGGCTAGGGACCTAATCAATACAGACATTGATAATATGTCAGATCTGGAATTCAGGATGACGATTCTCAAGGTTCTCGCCGGGCTCGAAAAAGGCATGGAAGATATTAGAGAAACCCTGTCAGGAGAAATAAAAACCCTTTCTGGAGAAATAAAAGAACTAAAATCTAATCAAGTTGAAATAAAAAAGCTATTAATGAGGTGCAATAAAAAATGGAGGCTCTCACTGCTAGGATAAATGAGGCAGAAGAAAGAATTAGTGATATAGAAGACCAAATGACAGAGAATAAAGAAGCTGAGCAAAAGAGAGACAAACAACTACTGGACCACGAGGGGAGAATTTGAGAGATAAGTGATACCGTAAGACGAAACAACATTAGAATAATTGGGATTCCAGAAGAAGAAGAAAGAGAAATAGAAGCAGAAGGTATACTGGAGAAGATTATTGTAGAGAATTTCCCTAATATAGCAAGGGGAACAAGCATCAAAATCCAGGAGGCGCAGAGAACACCCTTCAAAATCAATAGGAATCGGTCCACACCCCGCCATCTAGTAGTAAAATTTACAAGTCTTAGCGACAAAGAGAAAATCCTGAAAGTAGCACGGGACAAGAAGTCTGTAACATACAATGGTAAAAATATTAGATTGGCAGCAGACTTATCCACAGAGACCTGGCAGGCCAGAAAGAACTGGCATGATATATTCAGAGCACTAAATGAGAAAAACATGCAGCCAAGAATACTTTATCCAGCTAGGTTATCATTGAAAATAGAAGGAGAGATAAAAAGCTTCCAGGACAAACAAAAACTGAAAGAATTTGTAAACACCAAACCAGCTCTACAGGAAATATTGAAAGGGGTCCTCTAAGCAAAGAGAGACCCTAAAAGTATTACCAGAAAGGAACAGAGACATTATATAGTAACAATCACCATACAGGCAATACAATGGCACTAAACTCATATCTCTCAATAGTTACCCTGAATGTAAATGGGCTAAATGCCCCAATCAAAAGACACAGGGTTTCAGAATGGATAAAAAAACAAAACCCATCAATATGCTGCCTACAAGAAACTCATCTTAGACCTGAAGACACCTCCAGATTGAAAGTGAGGGGGTGGAAAACAATTTACCATGCTAATGGACATCAGAAGAAAGCTGGGGTGGCAATCCTTATATCAGATCAATTAGATTTTAAGCCAAAGACTCTAATAAGAGATGAGGAAGGACACTTCATCATACTCAAAGGGTCTGTCCAACAAGAAGATCTAACAATTTTAAATATCTATGCCCCTAACATGGGAGCAGCCAACTATATAAACCTATTAATAACAAAATCAAAGAAACACATTGACAAGAATACAATAATAGTTGGAGACTTTAATACACCCTTCACTGAAATGGACAGATCATCCAAGCAAAAGATCAACAAGGAAATAAAGGTCTTAAATGACACACTGGACCAGATGGACATCACAGATCTATTCAGAACATTCCATCCCAAAGCAACAGAATACACATTCTTCTCTAGTGCCCATGGAACATTCTCCAGAATAGATCACATCCTGGGTCATAAATCAGGTCTCAACAGGTATCAAAAGATTGGGATCATTCCCTGCATATTTTCAGACCACAATGCTCTGAAGCTAGAACTCAATCACAAGAGGAAATGTGGAAAGAGCACAAATACATGGAGATTCAACAGCATCCTTCTAAAAAATGAATGGGTCAACCAGGAAATTAAAGAAGAATTGAAAAAAAACATGGAAACAAATGATAATGAAAACACAACGGTCCAAAATCTGTGGGACACAGCAAAGGCAGTCCTGAGAGGAAAATATATAGCGATACAAGCCTATCTCAAGAAACAGGAAAGGTCTCAAATACACAACCTAACCCTACACCTTAAGGAACTCGAGAGAGAGCAACAAAGAAAGCCTAAACCCAGCAGGAGAAGAGAAATAATAAAGATCAAAGCAGAAATCAATGAAATAGAAACCAAAAAAACAATAGAACAAATCAATGAAACTAGGAGCTGGTTCTTTGAAAGAATTAATAAGATTGATAAACCCCTGGCCAGACTTATCCAAAAGAAAAGAGAAAGGACCCAAATAAATAAAATCATGAATGAAAGAGGAGAGATCACAACCAACACCAAAGAAATACAAACAATCATAAGAACATATTATGAACAACTCTATGCCAACAAATTCGACAATCTGGAAGAAATGGATGCTTTCCTAGAGACATATAAACTGCCAAAACTGAACCAGGAAGAAATAGAAAACCTGAATAGGCCCATAACCAGTAAGGAGATTGAAACAGTCATCCAAAATCTCCAAACAAACAAAAGCCCAGGGCCAGATGGCTTCCCAGGGGAATTCTACCAAACATTTAAAGAAGAATGAATTCCTATTCTCCTGAAACTGCTCCAAAAAATAGAAATGGAATGAAAACTTCCAAATTCATTTTATGAGGTCAGCATCACCTTGATCCCCAAACCAGACAAGGATCCCATCAAAAAAGAGAATTACAGACCAATATCCTTGATGAACACAGATGTGAAAATTCTCACCAAAATACTAGCCAATAGGATCCAACAGTACATTAAAAGGATTATTCACCACGACCAAGTGGGATTTATTCCAGGGCAGCAGGTTGGTTCAACATCCGCAAATCAATCAATGTGATACAATACATTAACAAAAGAAAGAACAAGAACCATGTGATACTCTCAATAGATGCTGAAAAAGCATTTGACAAAGTGCAACATCCCTTCCTAATCAAAACTCTTCAAAGTGTAGGGATAGAAGGCACATACCTCAATATTATCAAAGCCATCTATGAAAACCCCCCTGCAAGTATCATTCTCAATGGAGAAAAACTGAGAGCTTTTCCGTTAAGGTCAGGAACACGGCAGGGATGTCCACTATCACCACTGCTATTCAACATAGTACTAGAAGTCCTAGCCTCAGCAATCAGACAACAAAAAGAAATTAAAGGCATCCAAATCGGCAAAGAAGAAGTCAAACTATCGCTCTTTGCAGATGATATGATACTATATGTGGAAAACCCAAAAGGCTCCACTCCAAAACTGCTAGAGCTTGTACAGGAATTCAGTAAAGTGTCAGGATATAAAATCAATGCACAGAAATCAGTTGCATTTCTTTACACCAACAACAAGACAGAAGAAAGAGAAATTAAGGAGTCAATCCCATTTACAATTACACCCAAAACCATAAGATACCTAGGAATAAACCTAACCAAAGAGGCAAAGAATCTATACTCAGAGAAGTATAAAGTATTCATGAAAGAAATTGAGGAAGACAGAAAGAAATGGAAAAATGTTCCATGCTCATGGATTGGAAGAATAAATATTGTGAAAATGTCTATGCTACCTAAAGCTATCTACACATTTAATGCAATGCCTATCAAAATCCCATCCAATTTTTTCAAAGAAATGGAACAAATAATCCTAAAATTTATATGGAACCAGAAAAGACCTCGAATAGCCAAAGGAATATTGAAAAAGAAAACCAAAGTTGGTGACATCACAATTCCCGACTTCAAGCTCTACTACAAAGCTGTCATCATTAAGACAGTATGGTACTGGCACAAAAACAGACACATAGATCAATGGAACAGAATAGAGAGCCCAGAAATAGACCCTCAACTCTATGGTCAACTAATCTTCGACAAAGCAGGAAAGAACATCCAATGGAAAAAAGATAGCCTCTTCAACAAATGGTGTTGGGAAAATTGGACAGCCACATGCAGAAAAATGAAATTGGACCATTTCCTTACACCACACACGAAAATAGACTCAAAATGGATGAAGGATCTCAACGTGAGAAAGGAATCCATCAAAATCCTTGAGGAGAACACAGGCAGCAACCTCTTCGACCTCAGCCGCAGCAACTTCTTCCTAGGAACAACGCCAAAGGCAAGGGAAGCAAGGGAAAAAATGAACTATTGGGACTTCATCAAGATCAAAAGCTTTTGCACAGCAAAGGAAACAGTCAACAAAACCAAAAGACAACTGACAGAGTGGGAAAAGATATTTGCAAATGACATATCAGATAAAGGGCTAGTATCTAAAATCTACAAAGAGCTTAGCAAACTCAACATCCAAAGAACAAATAATCCAATCAAGAAATGGGCAGAGGACATGAACAGACATTTCTGCAAAGAAGACATCCAGATGGCCAACAGACACATGAAAAAGTGCTCCACATCACTGGGCATCAGGGAAATACAAATCAAAACCACAATGAGATACCACCTCACACCAGTCAGAATGGCTAAAATGAACAAGTCAGGAAATGACAGATGCTGGCGAGGATGTGGAGAAAGGGGAACCCTCCTACACTGTTGGTGGGAATGCAAGCTGGTGCAACCACTCTGGAAAACAGCATGGAGGTTCCTCAAAAAATTGAAAATAGAGCTACCTTATGACCCAGCAATTGCACTACTGAGTATTTATCCTAAAGATACAAACGTAGTGATCCAAAGGGGCACGTGTACCCGAATGTTTATAGCAGCAATGTCCACAATAGCCAAGTTATGGAAAGAACCTAGATGTCCATCAACAGATGAATGGATAAAGAAGAGGTGGTATATATATACTATGGAATACTATGCAGCCATCAAAAGAAAGGAAATCTTACCATTTGCGACGACATGGATGGAACTAGAGCGTATTATGCTTAGCAAAATAAGTCAACTGGAGAAAGACAACTACCATATGATCTCCCTGATATGAGGAAGTGGAGATGCAACGGGGGTGGGAGTTAAGGTGGTAGGAAAAGTAAAAATGAAACAAGATGAGATCGGGAGGGAGAAAAACCAAAAGAGACTCTTAATGTCATAAAACAAACTGAGGGGGGTGGGGGGAAGAGGGGTTGGGTGAGGGTGGTGGGGTTACATCATATGTTTAAATAAAGCTTAAATAAAGTAAAAAAAAAAAAAAGAATATTAATAGTTACTACATCTTAGGACTGTTGCAGGGAGTCAAAGAAATAACATATACAGAACCCCAAAGACAGTGTCTAAAACATCACTGGCTCTCAGTGTTACTGTATACCATCATTATCATCACTGCCATCATCATCACCACCTTTAGGAATATTCCAGACAAGATATTCAAGCTCAATGATCTCCAACATGTTCCAGGCAACTCAACTTTCTGGAGCTTTATTTTAAAACACATCCTCTATTGACAAAGACAAAGCTTAGACCCCATTCTAAATTGCTGTGTGGGCATGGTGCATACTGCCAGCCACTCCTATATTATAACAAATGGTCTACATTTGCAGGTTTGCTGGCTGAGGTCAGGGGTCTAGTCCTTAGGAAGAAGAAAAAGAAGAAGGATAAGGAGGATAATGAAGAGGAGAAAAAAAAGAGGAGGGGGAAGAAGAAGGGAGAAGAGAGCAGGGCTGGGGGTTGGGGGTAAGGAGGGAGTGAGGGAGAGAGAAAGATGAAGGACAAGGGAAAGTAGGTCAAGCTACCAATGTCTGTTAGGACTGAAATCATAGTTGAATCCTAACTGAGTTATTTGGGCAAATTATTTAACTCACTTTTCACACCTGGTATGAATGTCAGTGTCTCTATCCTAAGAATGATGTTGCATCAAAAGAAAGAATCCATGTATGCACATAGTACTTATTACATATTATATCCTTAGAAAATTGTAAGCATATTGTCATTACAGGTGCTCTCTCTCCCATATGAAAAACAACTGACCAAAGACCACAGCAGAATAGCATAACATCAGTAAAAAGATTTCATATTATTCTTTTATCCTCTTTCTTTTTCTAAAAATGTAATGTTGAGTTCAGAATGAAGAGGAGAACACAACTGTGCTCTGTTTGGGGTTAGAGTGTGAAGACCACACCACACCAGTGCAGTGGAAAAGGCTTTGGACAGAGTCAAGATTTGGATTCTAGTACTGGTATCAATTACATTCCGCTCTGGGTCTGAGTTCTAGTTCTCACAACTGTGAAATGGGTATTGGGGATAAAGTTTGGATTACATCGTATTTAAAGTTCCCTCCAGGTATAATTCTCTGGGATTCTAATCTAGAGCTAGTTAAACTAGTTCCTCTCAAAGAATAGCGTACATGGATTAGGATTACTGGGTTTTCAGTGAAAAAATGTATATTCTGGGATTTCCACTTGGGCTTAAAGAAATCAGAATCCTGGGGGTAGAAGCAGAAAGTTATGGCCAAGAATAATGTGTGTGTGTGTGTGTAACCTTAGAGATCCACTACCCTGCACTGAAGAAGAGATAGACTTTGGAGTAATAATGGAAATAAGAGAAGGGAAATGGGAGAGAAGCCTATGCCTGCTCAGGTAGATTACTATGAACTGAACAACATGTAGAACAAACTGGGCACTTAACCCATTAAGATTACTGAAGATGCCAAGAAGAAAAATTTATAGGTAGTTTTTAACATAGTCTATAAAAAAGGAGGTTGATTCAAACATAAATTACCTACCACATCATTCTTTAACCTCTAAATCTTTCTCTAATGGCTTGAAAAGGCAGCTTATTAAGGCAAAGTAAGTGTTTAAGTACTATATATTGACTGGTTAGTTTATAAACATCCAGAGGCAGACAAAGTTACTAAAACTGACAGGTTTGCTAAAAAAAAAAAAATTAAATTAAATTAAAAAACATTTTTTTTTTAATTAAGGAAATTTCAGGCTGGGGGAAGGGGCTTAAACATCATGGCGTGTGATTTTCTTTCCTCTTCTTAGGTCTGCCTTCTGGGTTGGCTCCATTCTCTGAATGAATCTTCCCATGTAGTAGCAAGAGGATAGCCTGAAGCTCCAAGAATGCATCACAATCAGCTAATGACCCTAAAGGAAACCAAATGCCTCCAGCTAGGTCCAGAGAGGGATTTGCTGAAGCTCTCATTGGACTAGCTTGAGTCACATGACAGCACCAAAGCCAATAACTGTGGACTAAGGATTGACATATGCTGACTGGCTGCTTATGTCACATGCCAACTCCTGGATCTGGGGAGCAGGGTTCACCACACTCAAAACACACGCAGGCTGAGGGACACCTGGGTGTCTCGATTCATTCAGCCTCCAACTCTTGATTTCAGCTCAGGTGTGATCTCAGGGTGGTGAGATCAAGTCTGCATCAAGCCCAGAATCAAACCCCAGATCAAGCCCTGCATCAGGCTCTGTGCTCAGTGTGGAGACTGTTTGTCTCTTCCTCCCCTTCCCCTGCTTGTGCTTTCCTCTCTCTCAAATAAATAAATAAATAAATAAAATCTTTAAAAAACAAAAACACAAAACCAGATTGAGAATGGAGCAGCATTGGTTTCCTCAAGCAGAATTAGGATTAGATAGTACTAGGAAAACAAAACAAAACAAATCATGTGCTGGATAGGCAAAACAACAGATATCCCTTCAAAATCTTAAGGTAGCAACTCTCATAGGTTGAAAGCACATATTTAAAACTGTGGGGTACATTATGCCTCACCCAGTATGTGTTTGTGTGCTGTGTATGTGCATGTTTTCTTTCTATACATGTATGATCCTAAACACACTTGTCGTATACATAGGGTCTTAATGGTCATGGAAAAGTAGATGACAAATAGTGGTGGAAAAATGAACCGAGTTTTGATCATTGTTTAATTTACTGAAAGAACAGCTCCACCTAAGATTCTTCCTGCCTGTTGCCAACAGTGACAAAGTAGTTGGAGATACTGCAAATATGCTTCTGAGAACCTTCTGCAGCTGTTGCAAAAATGGGGCTGAAAGCTCAAGGAATGTAATCACCAGTAAAACATTTTCTGTGTCTCGTTAGAATCCCTCTAAGAGACATCTTTGGGTTTTATCACGTCCGAAATCTTATTACCCAACATACTGGTCAACATGTAACCGGTGTTCAATGAATAGTTATTGAATGAATATTTACATGAATGAATCAGTGAATGATTTCATTTTTAGAACTGGGTTTTACTCAGACATAAATTTTCTAAATTACTTAACTTGTGCAGTTATTTTATGGAACAAGATGGTCATTTTAAAATCATAGGTTTTTTGAAAGTTGTAGTTTTTGCCTTTCTTCATCATTTACAAAGTAATAAGCCAAATTTTGGTATTTAACAAAATAAATTGACCAGGAAGTGGTAGAATATTTTTATTTAGAAAATGAATTTTATATGATTTCCAGATGCTAAAAAGTCTGGCACTATTCAACATTGCCTACAAATGTAGGAGAGCAAAGATAATGAAAAGCAAAACTAGAGGGTAAGGGTATTCTGACTTTAATTAGCTATTTATTATATAAGAAATTGATTTAAAATTTATCCAACAATTAAAATCTCTCAAGCCAGATATACAGAAACAGAACATTGAATTGAGAGAAGTTCAGAAAAGTGTTTGGTTTTCAGATATGTCAAGAGCTATATCTCATTTCTCAGAATTCTAGGAGAAGGAAATTGAACACAATAAAATATCAAGCACCATCCCTAACCAGTGTAGCTCCAATCCCATCAAAATTTAAAAGAAGGAGTCATGAAATATGCAAACTTTTCTCAAAATCATTAATATTTGCTTTTATTTTAAAAAGAAATCCTAGGCCATGAGCTACTTGAGCTATGACAACAAACTAAGAATGACAGGTATTCCAGTTACTTATTGCTGAATAAAGAAATAACCCCAAACTGAAGGGCATAAATCAACCATCATCTTATGCTCACAAATACTGTGTCTAGAATTCAGACAAGGCACAGTGGGGATGTCTTATCTCTGCCTGATGATGTCTGGAGTTTCAACTGGGATCACTCAAATAGCTGACTAGAACAGCTGTGGACTAGAATTACCTGGAAACTTCATCATTCATATGTTGAAATCTAGGCTGGCATGATTTGAAGGCTGATCTAAGCCAGGACTACTGACTGGAGACCATACACATGACTTCTCTATAAGCCTTGGGCTTTCTCATTGCATGATAACATCAAGGTAGTCAAACTTCTTACATGGAAAAAGTTTCCTTTAAGTTTCACATTCAAAGAGTAGGTATTCCAAAGAATACAGTGGAGTCTACATGACTTTTTATTATTTATCCTCAGAAATTACATCCCATTACTTCTGCTGTAATCTGTTGATCAAGTCATAAGCCCACCCAGGTCCAAAAGTTAACATAGAACCACTTCTTGAAAGGAAGAGTGTTAAAGAATTTATGGCCATGCTTTGAAACTTCCATGACACAGAATTAAGAATGGGCTAAGTTTCCAGAAGAAACTCCAGGATGTAATTTTGCTTCATAAAATGGTTGCTGAATGCTTTTTCTGTGCTAAGTGTGGCTGGAAGACATAACATGAGTAAGACATATTCTCTGTCTTATCTTCATGAAACTTACAGTTTAAGAATAAGAAGGTAATATAGAAATTATTTATTTTAATACCTTCTCTGACTCCTGAGGCCAATAAAAATCTTTCTTCTGCCTAAATAGTTAAGAACCAGCCTTTTGAAAGCTGACAGTTACTATATAGTAGGAACTGGCATGGGTTATGTTATGTAATACTAATCAACAAGTTTTATGATATAAATACCATTATTTATCTCCCTTTTACAGTTTCAACAGAACTTCTGAGAGGTTAAGTATTTTTCCCAGGGTCACACAGCCAGTAAGGGACAGAACACAAGCAAACCAAATTCTGCTGACCCCAGTATTTGATCTTTACCACAACCATTCTGCTATCCTGGTCTTCTCTAGATCCGGATGGCTAACAAATGTGGTGTTTTCCAGATAACACCTTTCAGCTCACCACATAATATTTCCGTGTAGTTTCAACTCAAGATTTTTGGGGAGACCATGTTTTGACTAGCCATGGGTATAAGAGAAAAGTGGAAAACACAGAAGCCCTCTCTCTAGACTCCATCATACATTTATCTCATAGTCAGTTTCAACTAGAATACTTCCTGTCTCAAGCAACAAAAACTTCAACTCAGATGGACTTTAAAAATAACCAGAAATTGAGCCCTGTCAGTCAGGCTTCAGGGAGCTTGGAGTGTTATCATCAGGAATCCGTGCTCTTTATGTCTGATTGGCAAGATAGCATTTCCAGCCATAACTTAAGATACCACATCCAGAAAAAGGAGAAAGACTATTTCTCCAAACCTCTATTTCTTATGAAGAAGGAAAATTTTACCACAGGCCCTTCTGCAACTTTCCTTCTTGTCTCATTGGGCAGGATTGGGTCATGTGCCTTTCTTGGAACCAGTCACAGACAAGGAGAATTTGACTAATAAAAAACAAAAATTAGGCCCATCCCAAAAGCTGGAGATGGGGTCAGCTTTTTTTTTTTTTTTTTAAGATTTTATTGATTTGAGAGAAAGAGAACATGACTAGAGAGTGGGGTATAGGGGAGAGGGACAAGCAGACTCCCTGCTGAGCAGGGAGTCCAGTGCAGGGCTCCATTCAGTGCTCAGTACAGGGCTGGATCCCAGGACCATGGGATCATGACCTGAGCTGAAGGCACAGGCTTAAATAACTGAGCCAATCCAGCACCCAGGGGCTCACCTTTTTAAAGGTGCAAGTCTTCATGTGAAGAGGTTGATACCTGAACAAAGTCAGGGTTCCTCTAGAAAGGAGAAAGTGGGAATGGATGATAGATGAGCAACAAGTGTCTGCTACACCCTTCTCTGATCTGCTAAGGTGATTCAACCCAAAGTACTGTTCTTTGTCTTCTCTATCTGCTTCATGCAAGAGTAATTTCTTCATTCTCCCAATAACTCTGAAGAATGTAAATTTCTAAGATGGTGAAGCTCATCTCAAACCATGAGGTAAATTGTTAATCACTGGAATGAAAGACTGAGTTTTGGAAAAGGTGAATATTATTTGTTGAGGAGACAAGCCAACACAAATATTCTTTAAGCGTATTCCATAGTATATTAATTCTAAAAGTGTGCATGTGTGTGTTTAAAGGAAATGGTAGATGGAAGTGGGAGAGAATGTTCTATGCTTTAAAAAAAAGTCTGAAAATGATGCACACTCTTTCCCTGTTTGACATAGTTAATAGTGTGAATTAACATATTAAAAACCCTGAGAAATTCTGCAGTAGAGCAATTTGGTGTTTAACCTAGTATTCCCTATCTCTTTTTAGAATGGAACGCTTCTGAGCATTTCTATTAAAATCCTGCAGAACACATATACTATGATTACACTTTGAGATACACTAATAATACCTTTTCTTGACTTGTGACATAAGATTTCAATATTCTTAAATTAATATCAGGTATGAAGACATCAAAAGTATTATAGCTTTAAAATCCTATCACCAAATTATTTTTTTCTTGGAATTCAACTCAATTCAAAGAATCTGCATCCAAATATGTAACTATGCCATACATATACACATACATAATGATATGTTTATTTATCTATCTATCTATTAAACTTTGACTGAAGACGACCCAGGGAAAGGAGTGTATTTGGAAGGGGTAGGATAGTGAATTCTATCTGCAGTATGCTGGGTTTTAGGTGTCTCTAGGATATTCAAGTGAAAAATTTGAACAACTATTTGGATATGGACATAAAACCTAGAATTTAGGAGATCTAGGTTTCAGTTCAAAAATGCTAGTGAGACATGTAATGAGGCTGAGACTATGTGAAATAGTTGAAGAGGCAGGTTAGCATGTTATTCATGTGATGGAGATTTCAGAGGGCATAGCAGAAAGGGCTTAAAGAAAAGAGATACTGGCCGGCATAAAGCATGAAGCAAGAGTACATGAAAGGAGAGATAACAGAGGAGTTAACACATCTAAAGGTGGCCAAAGATTACAAGAGATGTGGGACATGTTAGGTCAAGCCATCAGCAAGTTTTCCAAATGAGTGAGGCACTAGTGGCCAGTGGAAGGTGGCAAGGGTTGTGCTAGTATAAGAAACACTACTTATTTCTATGTGCCATCTACAACCTGAACAAATTGCTCACCAGTGGATACAGAGATCTTTCTGGGTCCTTTGTTGGTTGTCTCCTTACACATCAGTTCCTTTCTTCTCCATTCCAACACCTACAATTTCTCAGGGGAACCAACTCTACCGTGACCTCCAGAATCGGAAGATGTGACCAGGGTTAAATCAAGCAGAGCACCTTATCCACTTGGCCACAGTGATTAGTTCAGTTATAATATATAGCTTAAGCTGGTCTAATAATGTCGGTTTTCTAGATTTTGCTGTGATCATTGGGACAAAAATACATTCTTATACTTGTAGCATGTGACTAAGGAGTAGAGAAGGCAGAAGTTTTTGGCCCCATCTTTAGAATATGAAAGGATACAATCTTAGGACTAAGATGTCATAGGGAAGGTACACCAGAAATGCAGAGAGAAACAAGGACTCTGTTGACATTGTTTGAGTTGCTGGATCAGTCCTCAACTGAATCCTTCCTTACTCTGGAATTTTCTTTTCTTTCTTTCTGCCTTTTTTTTTTCTTAGATTTTATTTATTTATTTATTTGTCAGAGAGAGAGAAGAGGAGAGAGAGAGCACAAGCAGAGGGAGCAACAGGTAGAGGGAGAAGCAGGCTCCCTGTTAAGCAAGGAGCCCAAGGCCAGACTTAATTCCAGGACCCTGGGATCATGACCTGAGCCAAGGGCAGATGCTTAACCGACTGAGCCACCCAAGCATCCCACTCTGGATTTTTCATATGCATAATCTAATACAGTGCCCTTACTATTTAGGTCAAATTAAGTCAATATTTAATTAATTTTAACCAAGAATTAATTGATATATGGAACAGAGAGATTCTAATTTCTGGTGGAGTCAGCTGTATACTGAACCACTTACACATATTTGTAAGGGAGACTCTGAGCTAGAAGTACTGGGCATGGAGGATCCTGGGAGTGGTTGATTAGACCTTTTGTCTTGATTTGCTTACACTACCATCTCACCGTCAAGTCGAATTTTTAGAAAAGTTTGCATGACTATAATTAGATATCGAATACCTTTCTCAGTTGAAAGATGCTTTCAAAAAGTTCTTACAAGAAGGAGCAGTAAGTTCTTAAAAATAGTAATTTGGTAGAGACTCAACATCAATCACTTGTTGCCATCATGAACTATGCTTTCTTATTGGAGTCATATTCCAGATGAAGCTGATATTGAGCTACTGACATTTATGAACTTATTGCTTTGACATTTATAAACTTATTGCTTTTTGACATTCATAAACACATTGCTTATAAACTTGTTAATGAATTTATTAGTTAACAGAAATCTACTGCTCACTGAAATAGCAAAATTTAACATCAAGGCTGACATCATTACGTATAACCTATTTCCTCCATAAAGTAGAAGGTATATTCAGGAGAATGCCAATTAGGATAAAAAAAACTATTTAATGGGCTCTTACACATTCCTTTAAGGAAGGCGACAGCAGCACAAGCCCTAGCTCTAGCTTTCAATGAGTTTAGTATGATATGTTGTTCTACTGGACCAGGCATCATCAAATTTGATCTGCAACCTATCTAAAACAAAGTTTATTAGAACACTCATTCATTTACAGAAGTCTATGGCTGCTTTCATACTATGATAGGAGATATGAATGATATGTGAAAGAGACTGAATGGCCCACAAAGCCTACATTTACTACTTGTCTCTTTACAGAAAAAAGTTGTGGATCCCTGTAATTAGACCACGAGTGCCTTGAAGGTAGAACCATATGATATTCATCTTTGAATAATAATCTTTGTATATTGGATGCTTGTTATGTGTCAGTCACTGTGTTCCTGTGTTTATCAGTTTAAATCCTAAACTACTCAATAGATTAGGTATTCTCATCTTGGTTCTATAAAACTCAAAGAGGTAAAACAACTTTCTTGAGGATACACAGCCATTAAATCCCAGACCTGTGATTCAAATCCAGATGAACCCATTTGACCTAAAGTTCATGCTCTTAACCATTGAACATCCTACACCACCTCTCCACCCCTCTACATAGTTCAAGCTTCATAAAAGGAGCTCATTGTTTGATATTGAATCAAAATGGAATCAGAATTATTACTCAAGATATTTGTTTAATTTATTTAAGCCTTAAGAGATCATTTACCTGCCAGCAATACTCTCTTAATTGAGAATGAATGGCCTAGAGAAAATCGACAAGAAGGAAGAATTACTTCCAACATAAAGGAAGAGTTTCTTTTTCCCTTTTCCATACACGGGTGTTCTCTTCAGTTTTGGTCTTCAGTAGGAAGCACAAACAAATCAATAAAGTTGACCAGAAGAAAGAAACAAATTGTGAACTTTTACTTGGAGGATATACTTGATTTATGAAGGAGAGGTTGAGAAGGCCTACCATCACTTCAAATGCGATAACTTTCAGTTTTCTTGCCACGTTTGTGCTGTTACCTGAACCAACTGAAAATGCTCTCTTGCTCCAGGTTCTATGCAGGTCAAGACCCTGTTCTTACTAACAATTGATTAACAGTTGCAATGTTTCTTACCTGTTGCTACCCAGCATACAGACGGTTCAGTCATGGAGATTGCTATATTACGGATTGCAACTATACCTCTCTCTTCTCACTTTCCTCATTCTGAGCTTTCTCAAACATGGTCTTTACAGATAAAGTGATTGCCTCTAATACAGACAAAACGCAAAGACAGAAAGTTGACCCAGGAATAGGGGCACCTGGGTGGCTCAGTCGTTAAATGTCTGCCTTCGGCTCAGGTCATGACCCCAGTGTCCTGTGATTGAGTCCCACACTGGGGTCCCTGCTCAGTGGGAAGCCTGTTTCTCCCTCTTCCACTCTCCCTGCTTGTGTTCCCCCTCTCTTGCCATCTCTCTGTCAAATAAATAAATAAAATCTTAAAAAAAAAAGTTGACCCAGGAATGATGAGGAAGTCTCCTCTTCCCAAATCATATGACCAAAAAGAGGTAATTATTGTTATGGGAAGAATGAAAAAAGAAAATTTCCTGTGCCAGAGAATACTTTGGATTATATTTTGCTTATTATCAGAATATTTTTCTTTAGAAAAGTATAAAACTCCAAGCTAACAACCTCAAAACCTCTAATGAATTTTTTAATGGAAACCACCATTCCATGTACACCACAGTTCCACTTCCCAAGGAAACCTTGTTGTGCCAGAAGCTAGAGTTGTTTTCTGTTATTAAGTATGCAGTGGTATTATCAGCAGTGCCTTGGAGAGTTGTGGGCGCTACTGGAGGAATGTTCTGGGAAGCAGTTGGGAAAGATGGCTGCAAAGTTATCATGTTGGTGAATATCTTGGTGTTACTGTCAATCTGCCTAGTCCCAGCTAACACGTTGGCTCTTCATCATTTTTTTTTCCCTTGTCTAAAGGCAGAAATTAGTACTAGTGACTAGTGAAAAGTTTTCAGTCCCCCAAACAAATCTTACTTCAGGGATTCATCTTAGAAACAATTTTCTTTAGCTGTCATTGTTCTCTTCTGGATAACTTCAAATAAGCCTGGCTGAGCTTTTCTCATCCATTTTAGGAAACGAAAACACTTTTCTACTGAGGCAAAAGTTCCAGAAATTACAGTTTAGTTATCACATAAATAAAATTCCCCATCTTCTGTACATCTCCTGCAATAAGTTTAGCCAGCCATGATTTCTTCTCTCTCTGGATGACCCAGCCCATTATTTCCTACATCTTTACTTCTCAAACTATTGTTCTTGGATCACCTATATCACAACTACTCCTGGAGGAGTGTGTTGCAAATATGATCTCTAGACCTTATCTCAGTCATCCTGAATCATAATATCTGTGGTTAAGTTCAGGTATTCCTAACAAGCTCCCAGATGATCCTTCCACTCCCCGAAGATGAAAAATAGTGGTTGTATTGCATCCATTTAGACAATATGGATTGTCTAATTGGTGATTCCCAAATTAGCCTTTTACATATCTGGTAAGTAGGAATATTGCAATCAGATGAGCAAGTTGTGTCCAGCACAAGAGTATCCAGTCAAAGGGAAGAAGAATAAAATCAAGATGTGCACCTTGGTACAAGATTATGCCCATCAGAGGAAGAGATTTTTTTTTCTAATTTGCACAAAAGTCCCTTGTGCTAATTGGTTGCCCACAAGGTTGCATCTGTCAGGAAGGGGCATCTTTTTCTAATTTATACAAGGGTATTCTGTGGGCTGGCAATGCCCTACTTGTAGGTCTAATTTATAGGATCCATGGGACAAGCATCATGTGGTAAGTTCTTTGTTCCCTCTCCCATGGTACCTCACACACCATTAAAACTCAATATTTGTAGAATCAAATTGAAAATGCTAATAACATATTAATGTTAGAGAAAGAAAGACAGTTTTATCACTCAAACAACAATAGTCCCCTTCATTTCTCTCCTCTCCCAAATTCAGCAAAATCAGCAGAATTTTCCATTGCAGACCACAAATTGAACATACAGTCTGTGTGGGGGGCAAAATGAAACTCTTCTCTTCCTTCCTAGTGGAAATAAAACTCTTTGGCAGTAATTCTTGGATTGTTTTCTTTGGAAATTGCATTCATGTGATTTTTCAAGATGTTTCCCGGGCTTTGTTGAAATTTGATCCATTTAACAAGAAACACATAACTCAATTCATGTTAAAATTCTCAGGGTTACTTAAGAATAATTATGAGTTGTCCATGTGTGCTAGAAAAACAGTCCAGACTTCCTTAAGAATGGGAAGACTATTTGTCTCTCTGGGGTAATGTTTCTCCCGATTAAGCATGCCCAATGCAAGAGTTTGCTCAAGAAGTGGCCCCAAATTTTTCACTGGAAAGCAGCAGTCAGGCTTCACTAGTTTCACCCTAAAGCCATTCTCAGAGATGATGTATCATGTATGAACCAAGGATTTCTGAACTATAGAAGACAACAATATTAACTTGCCTAAAGAGATTGAGATTTGGGCCAAACCCTGGGATGTAATGGTTGGATTTGCTCTAAAACACAAGTTTCCTGAGCTCCCTGTGTTGGGTAACATTTCCTTCACTTTTACCCTTGCTTTTACTAACCCCTCTAAGCCACAGCAAAATCAAACAAAGCCCCGCAAATCTCCCTTGCACTTGTACAACTCCCCTAATACAGGAATGGACTCTCCTGAGCATTCACAGACTCAGACTCAAGGTCGCAAAGGTGACTAAATGCAGAGTGTGGGTCACAGCACAGAGAACCATCCTTTTACTAGTTTTCAAGAAAGAGCTGACCCCTATTCACCCACCCTTTCTTATTTGAGCCTCTTCTGGTTGGTTGCAAGTAATAGAAACTCATCAGGGAACTTAATTGTAAAGGTTTAAGAGTGTCTCACAGAACCTGAAGTCTCCCAGAAGAACTGGAACTGGGAATTAGAGGTCATCAGGGACCCGATGATATCTCCCCACCATCTGTCATCTTTGTTTCTCCCACTCAGTGCATCCTATCCTTTTATCCCCAACCTACACAGGGAGTACAGCGTTCTTCAGTTTAAATTTCCTGTTGAAGAGGCCAACCCAGACTTGCTTTTCTTCATCCCAATTCCAAATTCCTGAGGATGGGAGGCTGTTGCACTTATCTTGGATCTGGTAACTTTTTTGGCTCAGTTGTCTATTGCAAGGAACAGAGTCAAGCTGGGCCAATATCAGTTCAGGGAGGTCATCTCTGAGTCCTGCATCATGGGGAGGTAAGTCCCAGAAGAAACAAACTGCTCGGAAAATCTAAAAGGGATCCTGTAGAATCCTTTTACCTAAGCTCCTACAAACAAAGGAGAACTTTAAGGTCATTTACCCCAACTACCCATTCATGGCAAGTATCTGTTCTACAACATTGCTAATAATAATCCTTCAGCCTTGCATGAATACCCACCCGCCAAAGATGGAGTTTCCTCCTTCTGAGGCAGTCAGCATGGTTAAACTTTTTTTTCTTAGGTTCCAGCAAAAAGTCTTCCAGTAATGCCCACACAGAGATACTAGTTCTAATCATTTAAGAATCATGCATCACTAACATTGGAGTGAACTTGCACATACATATACATATACATAAATGTGTACATATACATATTCATTTTTTAAATAAAAAACCTGAATAGAGGTTAATAAGAGGAAGGATGTGTAGGAGAAAGAGCATGG